>WOGP01003615.1:0-14959 GCA_015342065.1 Leptinotarsa undecemlineata
GATGGACATTTTAACTAGTACTTATATGAAATAAAAAACACTGATGATGCCTCTAGCCAGAGGCGAAACGTCTTAAAAACACAATTTTTATCCTCAATTTATAAGAGTCAAACAACCCAAGAAACACAACAAAAATAAAATATATAACCATCAAATCCAAATATATATATATATAAAGATCTGACAAAAATCAAAATTTCGAGAGTCCACTACTTCGTATCGATTCATTAAATTCACCAAATTTTGTTGATTATATATGAGTATTCAATATTGATTCTAACATGTGAACAGAATATCATTTTTACGTAAGTAAACACGATTATTTCAGATTACCCGATGGTTGTGTACACGAAATCGATTGGCCAGACTGTTTGCAAATAAAGTTTTATTACAGTCACTTTCAAAGCACTGATGATAGAGATTGAATCATACCACACATTTCGGTTGATAATGATAACATGTTCATGACATGCTCATGTAACCATTCTCGAATCTAAATGATTACACAACTCTCATTTTGAAAATTATTGATTTACCATTGTGCTTCTGTCAAAAATGACTGAAGCACATTACTTGAAAGTGTTCAGTAGAGTACAGTATACAATGTAACACATTTTATTTTCTATTTTCTACATGATTTAGGAAGATAAAAAACTCGCACAATAATATATTTATGAGAAAAATTTCTTTTCTGTTCTGTTTCTGTTTTTTTCATTAATCAGATATCGCCCCGATACGAATGACAACTCTCATAAGTTGAGAAACTTGTGCGAGCTAAGGATTAAAGAGGTCTTACTGTTTGTGGAGTAAAAATCAGTTATAATTCACATGTGTTCTACTTTAAATGAATGGTAACAAATTGCACTTACATGGAACACAGTCATCCTCACTGGTATACATCGATGTTTCACCTTAAGACACTTGCCCCAAGGCTCAGTACCAAATTGGGTAACATTATAGAAAATATACACAATTCATTCATGAATAACGATTTTTAGTGTCAAGGAATAAGCTTGATATGCTTATATCATTGATGACATAAAAATCATCAAAATGACGTTCATTCACCTATTTGATTTAATCCCAGCCAAAGAGGTGAATGAATGTCATTACGACTGTGTACCGACTTTTCATTCAGGTAATTAGATAACTCGTCTGGTAGTGTGCCGTGGAGCACCATCATGTTGAAACCAGAAGTTGTTATAGTTAGCCAAAGGTATATCATGCAAATAGTCTTCGAAAATCGACATTAAAAAATGGTGATAAGTTTCTCCATAAAGAATTCTGTCAAATGAATGAAGACCGAAAATTCTATTCTTGTAAATTCCTGCCCACACGTTAATACTAAATCGCATTTGACGTCGAATTTATCGGAACTGCCTGGGGTTGTTTATGCTCAAAATGTGTTCGTTATTTCGGTTCAGTATTTCACAATTCGTGGAACTGCTTTCATGTGTCCAAATTACATTTTCCAGGAAAACAGGAAAATCAAATCTTCTTATTAGCCAATTTGAAAATTCTAATCGTCTTCCGGGATCACCTGGATGCAATTTTTGAGATATGTGTATTTTGTAACATTTTAAACCGCTTTTTTTAAGATGTCTCCAAGCACTTGTATGACAAATATTCATTTCGGAGGAAGTTTGACGTGTAGATTTCCCCGGGTTCATTGTGTATCTGCAAATCAATAATTTTCATTGAAAAGGACACAATGTCTAACTTTCCCCATACATACCTCATTTATCAAATTCTCTTCAGTTTTCTGGTCCATTCTGTCTCCGTATTTTTTCCTCGGCTTTTCAAATGAACCAAACTCAGTGATATTTTGAATAAACTTCAATGTGGTTGTTGTCTTTCAGGATACAAGCCTAATACATTTTCTGTGTCCGAACATTGTTTTTGTCGTATTTGCAATAAATTCTTATCATGTCTCTTTTTCCTTCATTCGTTAAAGCAATTTTTCGCCAAAAATTCAATGAATTGTACAATAACAAAATGTTATTGAGTGTAACAAATCAAAAGTCTAATTAAGAACAACAAATTCAAAGCGAATTATGATAAGTAATATTTTTTTCGATATCTCCAATTTTTTGACGAAGAGTCCAATGTAGCTGTCGCACCTCTACGAACGAAAACCCTCATAAGTCGAAACTTGTGTTCTAGCTAGGGATTAACGAGGTCTTACCTTTTAACGTATGAATCCTAACACGTGCTTTGCTGTGGAAACTGCAAGGGAAGAGAGAAAAATATATTCCATTTTGCGATCGGCATCGCAACTGACAACAGACAGTTGTATTCATTTTTGCTTAGCAGGGTTTCAATTTTATCTTCATTATATACATGATATTTTCGTTACAAAAAATGTCCACGCTCACTCTTCATTCTCTTTCTCATTCTCCTAAAAAGTATCACATTCTGTGACCAATAGTTCGATTATAGGAAAATTTCTGAAATCTATTTATAAGTATTTATATTTTTGTCTTATTCAGTTGAACTTGTAATAGATACTTTTTTTATTGAAATTCTTGTTATGGTTCTGACAACGGATCTGCAGGTATCAAAAATAACTCTCAAAATACAGAAAGTTCCCTCGATAATATTCAATGACACTCAGAAAATTACGTTGTTTTGTGGAATTCTCATGAAAGAAAATGCATGATCCTAAAATTCCTTCCTTTCTTTGGAAGATTCCCTTATCCTCTTTCTTGTATCAAGATGGAGTAGTAGAAAGCCAAAAACTTTCTTTCCCTAAAATTGATATTATAGCAAAAAAATATGTTGTTAACCTACGAAATTGTGTAAGTGTGCAATTTTGAAATGTATTCTGGAGTAGGTAATACTAGTACTTATACAGAAAGTTCAGAGTTTTGAAGTCACTAGGGTCTGTAAATTCAAAACAGGAGATTCTCTAGTGACAATTGTTATTCTTGAGAAGGAGGAAGGAAAGATGTATAGCAGAATGTTTTGAGAGGAGGTTATATATCTTAGTGAAAATCTAAATCGAATTTCGACTTAGTGTAGAATTCAATGCTACAAAAAATTTGGCGAAATTTTTCTCCAAGATGAATGTGGCGGAATCAGTCATTATAATGTCATTGAACAGAATTTGGCTAGCTGCGACGAATATTTTGTTGGATCAAACTGGATACTAATATGTATTCACACAATTACAGTAACAAAATGAATGAGTCAGCTTCTCAGAAACTTGGGACTTGAAATTAAAAAGTTAAACACTTCTGAACTTTGTTCTTGAGCATACCCTCAAGCTGATGAATCCTTTCCAGAGAAAGGTGAACTATATCCATTAAATCAAACCTTGAATTAACTCTAATTCGAAATCACTTCTAGATCCTCATTAAGATATGCAACTTCCTGCTACCAGTGTAGATGTGTCTCCGTAGCCGGTGTTCAAGAATAAATGGAATGACGAGACAAGTGTACTGTCGTCAGCAAAGCAATATATTGGATCCTTGGTATTTTCCAATGAGTCGTTGATATACAATAAAAAAAGGGTTAGAGACAATATGGATCCCTGGGGAATACCAGCGTTGATGGTGAAAGTATTCGAGAGATATCCATCGACGGCCACTTGCAGGAACCGTTATTTCAGGAAGCTGAGGAGCAATACACAAAAATGATCTGACAAGACATAGCATCGAAGTTCGGCCAGCAACCCCTCATGCCGTACACGATCAAAGGCCTCATAACAGCCAAGAACAACAGCCAATGTACCAATGACCAAAATATCAATGACAATGCGAAATACTGAAAAAAAAAAACACATAAAGAGAGCGCTTGGTTATGAATAATCTATTATCTCAATATTCCCGAAATGGATATGATTCTCCTTATTCAGATTTTCCGAAATTGTTATTATTATACCGCCGTGACTATAGCTTAATCTTAATCCTTAATCTTGTAATTGATGATGACAACTTTGACCTTTCTAAATTTTACATAGCAATAAAATTTCTAATCCAACTATCAAGTTGATGAATTAGTAAATCTGTTTAAATCTGTTTAAAATCCGTTTTTTCATTAACCAGTAATTTTATTTCGTTTGGATAATGAAAATACAGATTTAATGGTGATAATCTAACACGAGAGAAATATTGATTTCGTACTTTAATATTTCACTCTGTTTCACACAGAGTGATTCTCAATGAACCAGATATTTATTTTTCCCATGTTTCTTCATTTTCAGAATGATAACTTAAAATACTTACTAAGGAAGTACTCGGTATGAGTTCCTGGTTTCCATTTTAAAATATTCTTTTCGTGTATCGAAACAACACACAAAACATTCATATTTGTATGGGCACAAACAAATTGCTTTCAAATTTAAGTATTCCAATGCATAACAAAATATCAGGCAACAGCGAAAAATTTACATATGCAAAAGGTATATTTTGTTATTCATGTTCATGTTGAAGAAACCACAATTATGGAACTCTCGAGCTGATTTTAATTATGAAATACACATATTCTTTGGTTGATGAGGATTTCCTAAATTCTCAAAATATTCTTTTGTTTCTATAAACTCTGCCTTGATTTGTAACACAATGCGTAAGGTCTGCAATGAAGCTGAATGCTTTTTCACAGTAAATAAAGTCGATATTTCCAACGAATACGCTTCGTAATTTATGGTAATGAATGTGGTCGATTTGGAGAGAATCGGGTCTTTAAGAAAATTAACTCTGCCTTAACTCAATCGGTGATTATTCATTCAGTAGCACCGACCTAAATTGTAATATAAATATATAAAAACGTGAAATTTGTTCATTATTCGTTCAATGAAAGTAAATCTAAGTCTGAAACTTTTCCAAGAAGTAAAATTCACCTTTTAGCATGTACCTCCTAACACATTGTTTGCATGCTTTCAATGTTACAAATGATTCAATTTCGGCCGGATGTTTATTGAACAACCTAACCTAACCAAACCTAACCCTTGCCCAGTAATGGGTGACTTTTATGAAAGATTAGTCCTTAAAAATGGGGCATTTCACTGTCTCGTATCAGTCCGGTCAATTTAGACATTCGAAGCTATCTAAATTCCTACCAAGCTGAAAATCAGTAAGATTGTTTATAGTATGATTAAAAATGAAATTTTTATAGGAAAAAATTGTTCAAGGTCAAAGGTCAAAAAAAAAAGAGTTTTTCGAGATTTTTAGCAAAACGGTAAGTTTTATCATAAAAATACTTCAGATGAAAATTGTAAGTCATAAAATTACCTACAAAAAATTTATCGATACTTTTTTTCCTATGAGCCACTGCTTTTGAGATGAAATGATTCAACAAGTTGTAAAAGTTGTAATCGTCATAATATGCAGACGTTTCCACGCCACCTATGAGGTAGTGTACTTAGCGCGTTTTTTAACGTGTTTTCTCCAGTAGGCCTATTCCACGGGTCAGTTGTGAGCCTGTTTAATTTGAAACTATTGCAAAATAATGGATATTAGCAGAGACTGATAAGATAAAAGTAAAGTAAAAATAAGTAGTGAAATTCAATCGTCCGAGTCGTAACTTTCAAATTCTTCTTCTTGATCTTGTTGTTTTCGCCTTGTTCTTTTTCTTGTTCATGTTCTCCTTGTACTTCTTCTTCATCTTCATCCTTAATACATGTAAACTGCGTAAATAGCGATGTATCGCATGTCGTCTTTTTGGAATATTTGAGCATGATTGGCCTTGACAATCTGTACATGCCGGAAAACAAAACAGCCAAACAGCTCGGATTTTTCTCAACCACATTTAGCACTGCACCCCTTTTTGCAGTTGCCAAAAATTGTGTTCAGCAGTTTTTTCGACGCAGGTGAAAGTAATGTTTGGACTGGTTCTAATGAAATGTTGACCAACTTCCAACCCCAGTTTGTATGGTCTAGTTGATAACCAAGCCACCTTCGAACTTGGTAATATACCTGAAAAAGATGTTGATGAGCAGCCACGCAAACAATTGAACAGGGGACAGATGTCTTAAGGTTACAATGGCGTATAAATTAAGGGACTGGGTTTAATTTTACTTGATATTCTTATAGTTATGACTTATGATACTTTATATTATGAGTGTAAGTTGTAATGACCGATAGAAAAATATTTTAATAGATATTACAAGACAGATGTATATACGTGGCGTACTCATGCATATTATGACGATTACAGCTTTTAGAACTGTTTGAATCATTATATCTCAAAAACGGTAGTTTGTAGAAAAAAAAAGTATCTTTAAATTTTTGTAGATATTTTTGTGGTCTCCATTTTTTGTCAAGTATTTTTATGATTGAACTCACGGTTTTGCTGAGAATAGAGAAAAACTCATTTTTGTAACATTTCACCGTATTTTAATTTTTGGTCGAATTTGCACTGCATCTTGCACTGACGAGTGGCTACGCAGCCCGAAATCGGTCTGCAGGTGTGCCCGTTCTAAAATTGAAGGTCGACTCTTTCAGTTGTATTGCCAATTTCATATGCAGGAAATTTTCTGTCAATCCTGTGAATAATATCCATTATTTTGCGACGCCTGTTGCCTGGCTAATACCACGTCGTTCGTTGTATTAGCCAGGGGAGTAGTTCTTTTATGATAGGCGTCGGTACATTCAAACTGCTTTGTAGTTATATCCGGACTGGTTTGAAAATTTGAAGTACATTTCTTAGGATTTGTTTACTGCCTATTTTTAAGCATAGCCTACTGATTAATAAGAACAAATATGGATGTACCATTGAAGTAATGCGATAGCGCGGTTTGAGTGGGAGGAGTAGAGGTTTTATGTGGTAAAAATTCACCACTACGGAACGACCGTAGTCTCTTGAAGATGTTTCCTTCTCCGAGAAAAAAAAATTGATAGATAATTAGGTAGATAGATAGACTGACATATATTTATTTGTTCTAATCATGAAGATCTCATACACGAAAGTGTGATTGAATGGTAAAATACAGTCTGAGTAATATAAAAATTACAAATGAAATGATATAAGTGCACACTCTATAAACGAATCATAGTCAAATTATCTGAATAAAATACGAATAGCTAGATATCGGAAATGAAGAAACGGAATACAATAAATGTTTTCGGGAAATAATCATTGAAGTGCAAAAGAATTTTATGAAATTAACCCAAAATCGTAAAATGAATTCCGAAAATAAAAGCAATTCTTCTTTGAACATTTAGGCTATTCAGAGCAGAAGCCACATCTTTTCGTTTTCATTAGTTCAAACCAGTAAGTTGGTGTATATGGGATGCATACATTGCTGAGGTTTGCGCATTTTTTCATCGTCCCAACTCTGATTGAATATTTCAGTTCTCATTCTGTTTCTTTGGACAAGTTTGAAAAATTTCCACTTTTCATGTTGACCCAATTTCAAACAGCAAGTCAACTAATGTTCTTGTCATTAAGTAACACTAGGGATACGGAACAAAATGCTGAATTTGCATGTGTTTTGCGGCAAGTCTTTACTGCTAGCAACAGGACGGGAATACTAAGTGAGAGATCTCAAAGCATAACATCTATTGATTTCTTCCACTTCCTTCGCTTGAATGCACAATTTAGAAAATCCCTCGATGCCGGATCCTGAATTTAGTTCAACGGGATACGTAATTGGATCTTGATTTCGACGCTCCGGTGGTTATCGGTTATTAATTATCAATTCAAAACACTGAAACGAAATTTTTTAATAAAGTATTCTTTAATTATTGAAGGCATAATTGGATTGGGGTCGTGGATCATGAATATGCATTTCTTTTCAATTACTGTTTCAGTACGATTGATTCAGTATTGATGAAAATGGAAATATTTCTGTGGTTCTCCCTTTATCCATTTGAAATGAAATTTAACACACCTCTCAATTGTTGATTGAAGAAAACAAAATCCGGGTTAGTGGGCCATGGTCGAATGAAACCTGACTCACCAATTGTTTCCTCTGCGGTAGACATCATCAGTTGGATGCGCGTTTATCGCGGGAAAGTTATATCACGAAGTCTCAACAAAATACTTCTAGATATAATATTTGTCTGCCGCAGTAAAATACTGCGGTACTTTGGATTCCATTTGACATCGTCCTATTAGCTCGGATTCTCTTCCATCGTGACTTCGTAAATTTGATAGTACACTGAAAACCTAAGAATTTTAGGCACAGTACGTTCTAATGGATTGATTCAAAGAGTAGGCTGAACTGGAAATTAACCACGTTGGGAAAATTCACAAAACACAAAGTGAGGGAAACAAAGACTGATTCAAGAAGAGGAAAATCTTTCTGGAATTGCTGCTTCTCAAACGCTTGGAATACTGTTTCGAACCAGAAAACTGTACACGGCTCACCAACATTTGATGCTTTATAAAGCTAAGATCAGACCTTTGGAGTATTGTTCAAATGTATTGATCTTCGCTACCGAGCATACCCAGAAGCTGCTGGATTCCATCTAGAAAAGAGCCATTCACCTGATTCGAAAAGCGTTGCTACGTTGATAGTCTGGAACATCGAAGAAAGGTTGGATATTTATACCTCTTGTATAGACACTTTTACGGAGGATGTTCAAGTGACTTGACACATTTGATTCCACTAAGATAAGTACATATCAGAAATACGTAACGGAGTATTGCTACTCATCGTTTTGAGGTTCAACTCAGTACACCTCAATTTCACTGTTTGAGAACTCTTTCATTTGGAAAACTGCGTTCATGTGTAATTAACTTCCTGAGAATGTTTTTTCAAATGAATTTAATCACCGCGATTCGAATCCAATGTGAATCGCTACTTTTGTACAGGCAGCGCTCTGAGAGCGCCTTGAGGATTTGCCTGTAGGGCTTGTGTTTTGTCCTTAAAAAAGTACAATTTTTCTAATCTGTCTTTTTTCCCATTTCACTTTCATAACTTACATTAATGCCGCAAAAAGTTTTGGTTACTCCAAAATCTTCCATTTGTAATGTTTTGGATAATAGAGTTTCATCTATTTTCATTTCTAACTAACAACAAATCAGAATATCATTCACAAATTGAATCAGATAAACATTATAATTAATATCCTGATCTCTCAATAATAATAATAAACGACTTTATTTCTTCCATATATGGAAAGAAAATAATACATATATAATGTGAATTTGGTCCAAAGCAAAAGGCGAAGCTTAGTTTATAAGATGATATAAAATCAGCTCATAAACTGTTCTTCTACTTAACCTTGAATATAACGCTAGATGTGTTGAAGTCAACAATATAAAAGAATGAAAGCTAAACAACTACAGCTATTTCTAGTCTAATTTCTGTCGTAATTTCGTCGTATATCAGGATTGCATTGGAAACAAGTATTTCTTATAGGCCTTCTTGAATCTTTGCAAACTGTAGGATTTGAACATGGTAGGGACCTGATTGTATATTGAACATATTTGATAAGTATAACTACTTCTGAGTATTTCTAATCTGAAGGTTTGCGGTGAAAGGGTAACGGATATTTAGATTATGTATGTCGGATCGAAAGGGTGTTTTATCGATAATAATTTGTGAATAAACAGCAGCATGTAATCTCCTTCTATTGCTCATATTTAGCCAATCATTATCTTTCAATTCGTGTGAAATATATTCTCTTCTGCGGATATCAAATACTAATCGTAAGCATTAGTTTTGTACCTTTTGTATTTTTATTTGATATTGCCTGAACAAGAATGGGCCATAGAGTACATTTGCTTCATTGAATATGGATAGAATTTATGACTCAAACAAATTTGATTTCATTTGAGTAGGAAGGAAATATTCATTACCATATATAGTTTGAGAGAGAAGTATGCACGTTCAATAAGCTGATTTATGTAGTTTCCAAGTTTGAATTTGCAAGTAGCAGTAATTTTCTCTTGTTTTGAAACCTAAACCTTTTCATACCAGGCTCTAGGACCTCAATCCTCAATCTCAACAATGCTTTATGTAATTTGATTACATTGTGAGTATCATCGTCATAACCTTGATGATTTTTATATATACTACCAATTCAACTTCATATTTCAAAAATGCAGGGTCTATATCCATTTGTTCTATTGATAAATTATTTTTACAGCAATATGTCAATAAAATTTCGAAAATTGCATTTTTGTTACTGGAGAATAAATATCGTCACTTATTCATACCCTCTAACTACTAAGTTAGTTGGAAATATAATCTCACAAGGCTAGATTAGTAGTTATATTATTCGTATAAACTTATTTTGAATTCGATTTTTTTATTATTTGGTCTATTGGCATATGTCAACGTTTTGTTTCGAACAATCTATTCCCTCATCCATTGCTTTTTTTTATTATCAGAGTCAACTTGATAAAAAACATTGTTTTTGTCATTGAACCTAAAAAGTTGTTTTCCTAGTTGACTGTCTTATTCCCAAATTCATATTTTGATTTTCTGAACTATTTGAAATTTTTTATCCATTTTCATTTGAAATGTCAATCTTATTTTCAACTTAATTTTCATTGAAAGTATTTTTTACTGACTCTTTCGAATCTGAACAATTAAACTATGTGTCTTCAATTGAATCAAGATATTTGGCTACTATCATTTCATTATTAACTGAAACTTTATAACACACATATTCATATTCTTACAAATCCCCTAAACCTGTTTCTTATCCCACTTTGAACTTCTCTGTTGTTTGGGTACGTACTCTCACATGTATGCGGCTTCCTTGAATTTTCTCCTAAACCAATGTTCCTCTCTGTGTATGATCTCAGGTTGGGGCCAGTCGATGTTGTATTTTGGGTCCAAACATGGTCTGCTATTCCTGTTCCTATTCCTATTCCTATTCTTCTCTTATAGGTATTTCAGGGATTTCAAATCATTTTATATATTAGACAATGGAAGTCCGAACTAGTGAAATTCATCATGAAACATTGTCAATCACCTTCAAACAAACATTCATTACCATATATTCTCAAATATTCAATTTCAGGATTTTCGCCAAGTTTTAATTTTCCTACAGTATTAATATTAATCCCATTTTTCAATCTGTTATTTATTCTTGCTTTTTTCAATAAACAATTGAAATAGGTTGCGGTGGTAGTGCGCCCGACTCAGGATCGGAAGACCGTGGGTTCGACCCCTGCCTCGACCAGATATTTTTCTCGAGAGAATTTATCTGGTTGAAGCTGGGATAATTCTGCAACCGTGTTAGGAATCACACGTTGAAAGGTGAGACCTCGTTAGTCCTTAGTTAGCACAAGTTTCTCAACTTCTGAGAGTTGTCGTTCGTATAGGGGCGGCAGCTGATTAACGGAAAATCAGATTTTATACAGATTTTAAACAGACTTTCAAACAGATTGGTTTCAATATAATTATTTCCTAAAAAATCGGAAAACAGTTGATATTCTTTCGTTGATTCGGCAATAACGAATATACGTATTCGAACCATCTCGTCTTTACATTTCCGAACGAAATGAAAAATTTGCATTTTTTAGCCAACGACGCGCACTTCGCGTCGTCGTCTTGGCAACGACGCCAGGAAGGGATGAATCGGCCGGAGGAGGGAGTTTATGTGAAGCGTCGCCGTCGCTTTATACGCTCAGTATTCCCGAACGCGTCGAAACATAGTAGATTGTGGTGATCAAACCACCGATAGTGTTCCACTTGAGAAGTGTGTCGCGCACCATGTGCCGATCCGATTTTTAGACTGTCCGACGACAAAAAAAAGGTGCGACCATCGTAAGTTGAGTTTACCCGCAATGTGTATACTTCTTGTTCTTCCTCACCCCTTTTAGTATGTGCCATAGTGATTCAGTGTATGATCTTTGTTGTTTCTCCCCCTCCATTTTTTGTGTGTGATAATTTTTTTGTTGTGCGGTTTTATGGTGAGATTTTATTCAGCATTTTAGTTTTTCATTTATGAAAGGAGCATTTAACATGATTTTATAGTAATTACTGGAAGAAATATTATGATTTATCAAGTGATGCATAAAAGTTCACCCATCAGTTGACTAAACAAAATTATAGAAAATTCCCAGGAAAGATCAAGATTTCAAATGATGATTTGAGAAACAGACAGACCTACCTTTGAGTAATGATATCTTCTTCAATTTTTTAAAATTTACAAGCTGATTGGAAACAATGTTTCACACGATGCGTCAATTTTGTGCATGGTGTATCTAAAAAAATCATTAGAAAGTCACACATTACCGAAAGTTTTGCACAAGACTATATATAGTGTAAACCTAATAAAAATTTTAATGAAAAGAGAAAAGAAAATTTCTGTTTTAAACCACTTTTAATAGTAACTAACGTTACTGCATAACGTTATAAGACGAAACTGCAGTAACGTTAGTTACAATCAAAAGTGGTATAAAACATAGAAATTTTCATTTTCATTATGATCTCCTACCACGTAGTAACGACTACATCTATCAAGAACTTCAAAATTACATCACGTGACCATTCAGCAGATAAAACACAGTAAGAGTTCTAAGTGTTCTCCAATGGGCAATAGACAATGACCCACTAGGACATCAAACTCTTTGTAGCACAGAGGGTGTTATATATTGCATTTCTTGCCTTATTTTGTCATTTTAGTTTATGAATAATTGCTGGGACTGGTTGTATAGACTTTAGATTTTAAATAACCTCATGACAAGTATAATAGGCTCAGATAAGGTGACCTGACGGGACATTCCATTGCTTCTATTCTTCCTATTCACAAGATCTCTTCACAAACTCGCTCACAGCTTCAGTTTTTTTCAAAGGACAAAACACCAGCACTAAAGAAACATCTTCAAAGGTTCTTTCAGAGTGGTGCCTGTGCGAAAGCAGTAATTCACGTTGGCTTTGAATGGCTGCCGAATAAATTAATTTGGAATGAAGTTTTCAGGAAGTTTAATCCACATGAACGCCGTTCTTCAAATGAACAAGTTCCTAAACAGTGGAGTTCGAGATGTACTGAGTTGAATCTCGAAACTTTGAGCAGCCACAGTGCCAAGTCACTTGAACGCCTCTGGTCAAAGTATCTATAAAAGAGAGACAAATATCCATCTTTTCTTCGATGTTCCGGACTATCAAGGTTGCTGGTGATGTTCGTGTCTCCAATCAGGCGGCTGGCTCTTTTCTGGATGGAATCCAGTAGCTCTAGGGTATGCTTGGGGGCGAAGCTCCATACAACAATACTCCAAAAAAGGTCTGATCTGAGCTTTATAAAGCATCAAAATTTGCTGAAGTGTGAACAGTTTTCTGGTTCGAAACAGTATACCAAGCTTCTGAGAAGCAGCCTTTGCACTTCCAGCGACATGATTGTGCCAAGATATATTGGTGTCCATTTTAAACCTCACCAGACTTATCGAAGCAGAAAGCGAAATTATCTGTTCTGATAATATTATATCCGGTTCGGAGAAATTTAATTTTTGGAGACAACCGTAGCAATAAATTGAACCTGGTTAATTTCAACTCAATTTGAAATCACCTCTCCACATTTCTGCGAGTGATGAATAAAAATTAAAAAGGAAAAGTGAAAGTTTTTATGGAAGAACTCAAGTTCGTTATAGCATAGTATAGAATTCAGAAGGGATCTGTTGGGTAATTCATTTCATTGGAAATTTTGATTTTCGCTGTTGATAATGGATACATGAAGTTTGAATGAAACATTTTATTGAAGGAATACAATCATCAACTAGAAACCATTTATTGTAATCAATCAGAACGTGAACTTCAAAAATTACTTCAACTACCGTTGAAAATAAAATGTTATGTGGATATAATTATTCACAGTTATGTTATGTATATTAGTTGACTTCACATATAACCGTTAACTATTTCCGATACTTGCTCTTTTGTGAATAGTAACTCATGAATTAAACAGCGGACGCTCAGTTGCTCTCACGCTGTCTAAAATAATGCATAGTTATTTTTCTCTCAGTGTTTCGATTTATAAGCGGCTTGACCTTTGGCAGTGGTCCAGATAGTTCGAAATATATGTTTTTTTTGAATATTCAGTTTCCGAATCTAATTGTAGTCAGAATACTACCACACCAAATTTTTCCTAGGAAAATCTGAGATGAAAATTTTTGGGAAATATCTTCAACCTATTAGTGGTCGCTCTTAGAATTAGAGTTCTGAATAGATGTTTGATATTGAATATTGTTATATATGCGGGATGAGTCTTCTAATATTTTTGTTATGTACCAGTAATACTTTTGACGTTTTAAATCTATTTGAAAAAAATTTCTGTTTGCTGGCTTCTATTGAGTATTGTCGCGAATTGGAATATATCGCTTATATTTCCCACTTTTTGTAATAACACTTATTTTTTTGTAATAAAAAATCAGTTCGGACCACAAAAATCAATGAATTAAATGGAATGTCAATATCCACACACAATAAAGGAGTGCACTTGCAAAATAATTATCAATTCTCGAGAGGAGTTTACTTCACGCTACAAAGCTACAAAAGTGATGTTTATTAAAAAAACACATACATGATTCAAATAACATCATATCGATTCGAAAATCGTGAATAATAATGATTGTTGAATGAATGAATGTTAAATTTTATTGAAAATTTCAATTCAGTGATTCAATTCAGTAATTATCAAGGAAATAGTTGAGAGTAATATCAACAGTGATAACAGAATAAGAAAAATTTTCGATGAGTTAATGAGAAAACTAAAATTAGGAAAGTGTTTTTTTAATGCTCGACTCAAAAAGACGATGACTAAAAGTTAATAGTTATTTCGAATAAACCAAGATGCATCGATAGATGCGTAAAAATTTTTGAAAAATTATCGGATTTCATATCTTTCCATGCACCTCCGTGATATTAGTATCAAATGAAAAGGTTTGCTGACGATTTCACGGGAAATGGTTACCTCATTCTTAATCCAATTTGGCGGATCGCCCAAAATGGTGAACTAGTGTATCAACCCACATAGCAATAGATATTCCTGGAATATTTCATGAATATACATTTGAAGATATTGCATTATGCTATGAATATGCCACGGATATATATATATAT
>WOGP01003616.1:0-16038 GCA_015342065.1 Leptinotarsa undecemlineata
AGAAGGATCTCGGGAGTTCTATCAGAATTTATTATAACGCTTTCGTTCTCTCTGCAAGTCTGTGAAAAAATCTATCGACCACCGTACCCTCGGGCCACATGGAAGGTGCCATCGCAGCCTCTAAGTTCTTCTTATGTATAGTTACTTTGAATGCTGAGTAATACTGGGGATATTTAGATTTCATCTTTTCACAAACGGCCTCAGCAAACATTTCGTGCAGATATTCACTGAGCCCCTCGGAGGTAGTATCTGGATGAATAACCTTCTTTATGTCTATTTATAGACCTAACGAAGGCTTTCAATACTGTTGATCATCAACTACTCCTGCAAACTTTAGATAATAATGGTATCAGAGGGAACTGCCAAACGCATTTTAAAAGCTTTCTTCGAAATAGAATGCAAGTTGTGCGAATTGCAGATACAATTAGCAATCAAATACAAATATGATGTGGAGTCCCACAAGGAACGGTCCTGGGTCCTCTGCTTTTCAATTTATATCTGTATGAATTATTCGATTTGGACAGCGTTGGGAAAATAATTGGATACACAAACGATACTGCAATATTCTATGAGGCAGACATTTGGCTTGATTTGTTAAAAAAACGCAGACACGGATTTCCACTTGCTTAAAAAATGTTTTGACCAAAGGCTCCTGACAGTGAATCTGATAAAAACAAATTTTCTTCCTTTCAGTAGCAATCCATCCAATGAATGTCCATTTGAAATTCTTGATGTCGGCGAACAAGGAAAAACACGAAAAATAGATTCCCTGTGAAAAATTAAATACTTGGGCGTCTACATAGATAGGAACTCAAGGTGGGACTCTCACATAAAGTAAATAATAAAATAAACTGTAAACAATGCTTCACAACTTCCCTTTCTTGAAAAATTACTCACCTCACAAAAAACTTAAGCAATTATATAGTTCACTAGTGGAGAGCTATTTGAGATACAGTATAACAACATGGGGATCAGCTCTGCGTGTACACCTCAATCCTTTAGAGGTATTACAAAGGAGATTCATGAAGTTGATCATGTCTAGAAATTCACGTTTCTCGTCAGATCTCCTGTATAAAAAGTGTGAAGGTATGGATATGAGATAATGATATTACTATCGTACAAACGTGAAGTATCATTTCAGCAAAAATAAAGCATCATCACGAAACAACGGCTATAACACATCACGACATCGCGCCCAACTACCTTATCCTACTGATAAAAAGTCAATTTCACAAAGAGCATATTCTTTTATGGCAACTAAATTATATAACACTGTACTTCACAAATTAAAAAATCCTTATTCCAATCCAATATTAAAAAAAAATAAGAAAACACATTCTCGAAAAAGATAATCAATTTAAAAAAAAATCTGTTAGAGTGGCATGAGTTAGTCTCAGTCAAATTCATTCCAAAGTTGTGTTGTCTATCCATATTGCCTAAGATTTTATCTATTTGTACATTCATATTTTATTCTTACAGAATGTGTTATATTTGTCCAAGGTTCTATTTTTCATATTTTTTGTTTGTCTAGTATTCAATCGGCCTATTTTACCTCAAGCCGAAATATAATTTGTTCGATTATAACACACAACATTTAATAAAATGTTTTGTAGATTCTACTCCATGAACACCATAATTACTTTTATACAAATATTTATAAACTTACATATTCTTTATAACTTTTTACGAAACAAGAGCTCTGCTCTTATCGCCCAACTACTTTGTTCACATAGTTTGTTTTTATTATACTCTAATCTGTATACGTTGTGAATGAAGTTATTATTATTATCTATTAAGTATATGTTTAAAATATGTTTTTCCGTTAAGTCTCTCCTGGCTCCCCTATCATTTGCTGCTCACGATAATGCACAGTGAGACAAATGAATGATCAATGAAAACGATGCCAAAATTGCGTGAAATGGGCTTCGAATTGCTCCCTCACATACCAGATTTTTGGCTCCAAGCGATTACTGGCTTCCCGCAGACCTCAAAAAAATATGTTCATCGATAAGATTTCATTAGAACGCAGATGTTATTGCCTCTTTTGAGGCGAAAGATAAATGGTTCTTCAAAAGTAGTATTGAAATTTAAGAGCGGCCCTGGAAGACTTAAGCCAAAAAGGGTCTTCTTTCTTAGGCCCAGGACTTTTCAGCCCAGGTGTTTCAGGATCTGCATTGTTTTTCTAGAAAAATATACTTTTTCTTGGAGAACCTGAATCTACATCTACACTAGAGTTATGGGCATCATTATTATTTTAATGGAGTTTTGTACCTATGGAGAGTGTCACTTAAACGTGGCTTCTCCCTTTTTGTATAATAACTGTTACCATAAAAATCACAATAAACAAATTTGTGAATTGTTGGAAATCCATAAAATTTGGATTAATGATCTTTATACATCACTGTTTTATCAGATACCGTTTGGACTTTACACATAGCAAACTGGAATGTTTTCATTTGAGGTGGGACCTCTCTTCTGGTATATTTTTCTTTGTTATTGAAATATTCAACGAAGTTTTTATGTGATCCTCCATGTTCTCAATGATTGTTATAATTCTCCATCAGATTTAATGATGATAAGTATCAGATCTATTTTTCTTTGGTTAACCGTAAAGATTTCAAAAATATTCATTCTCAAATAATATATGTTTGATTTTCTATCATTATAATTCATAATGGAAAGAGATTTGTCTCCTAAACGATCAATAATTTCCCAAAGTGAGATGATAATGTATTTGGAAAGTAATGTGACAAATGATCTCGCCCTGCTTGTTGAACTTTTTTAATATTTTATGTTGAAAATCATAACTCCATCAATTGTTGAAGGCATTTCAAAAACGAAACAAATTAAATCATTTATATTGAAAGGGTTATATTTTTAAGGGTGACTAATTTTTGGGAAAGGTTTTGACTTTCATCTTGATACAAAAACATGTGGGAATGTTCCAAAGAAAGAAAGGAAGTAATCAATTTTAAAATAAATTATGCAAAGAAACAAACTGAAATAAAAAGCCCTCCTGAAATAGCTACTTTCATATTAACATTGTATTACACGAAATAAAATTTCTTTCGGAACAATTCCGTGTTAGGAATCACACGTTAAAAGGTAAGACCTCGTTAATCCTTAGCTCGCACAAGTTTCGACTTCTGAGGGTTGTCGTTCGTAGGGGTGCGATAGCTGGTTAACGGAAAAACAGATTTTTAAATAAGTACTTTTAAATAAACACTGAATTATACAGAAGACATTATCCTCTGCTCTGTTTGTATTCCAAACATTCGTTATGAAATAAAATCAGATATCATTGACAGCAGTTCTCCTGTGAATGATATCTGATTTCATTTCATGACGAATATACATAATGAAAATACAAACTAAGAAGAGAATAGTTTTCTCTATAATTCAGTGTTTTTATATTTCGAATTACAAACTATACGAACACTCTCCAGCAAATGACGACATGAAAAACATTAAATGGAAATCATCCAATATATATTGAGGAATTTTAGAAATTAAATGATAGATTTAATATATTTTAATATACAGTAATACAACGATAATACAATAATTGGTACAAGTTCATAAGTAATCAAGTAATTGGAACGACAGCATGTATTATTGAACATAAATAAATCTGAAAATTTCAAATGAAAAATTTGGCAAATTAAATGTAAATAAATTAAATAAATATATAACTATAGTTTCTATATGGAAGCGGGTGACCTAGGTACTAGTACCTGTTTTGCCGACCATCCTCTTATAGTATAATAATAATATATATAATAACAACGATACAACTACAAATACAATACAAATATATGCATGAATAATGAGATGATTTGTGCTAGTGCCTCTGCCTAAAACATAATGGCTTGTGCCGCAGTATCACCAACACTCTCATCCCATTAATAATAGTGTGAACATAGATATGCAATTATTTTTTGTTGTTGATAGAGTTGTGCGGGGGGAAAATAGAATCATACAGTATTAGTTAAAAAAATATTTTGAAGATGGCTGTGTTGAGGAATATATGCTTTTGAGTCTGCTTTAAATTTATGAAGATTTTTACATTCTTTCAGATTGTTTGGGAGGCTGTTGTATATTTTCGGGCCAAAATAAAGGATATTTCTTTTAGTGTGAGTTTTGCTGAATCTAGGAACTTTCAGTGTGAGATCAGTGGTATATCTTGTGGCTCTAGATTGGTGAGCATATTGAAGTTTTTGTTTAAATGTCCAGATCAAGGTTTGTAGGATATATAAATTGCGAATATTTAAAATGTTTGTTAGTTGATACAATTCTGATGTGGATAATCGTCTTATCTTTCTTGTATATAATCTTGAAAAGGGTGTTTTGAATAATCTGAGTTTTGTTTATAACGCTAGTGAATGCGACCCCATGCTGTGATGCTGTATAGCAATACTGATTCTATTAATGAATCATAAACTACAAGTAGAACTTAAAATATCTATACTTAAAATACTACTTGAAATATATGAGAGTGTAGAATTTGTGAATAAGTTTTCTTACTTTGCTGACAAGGTAGTTAATGTGATCATTCCACCTCATGTGCTGGTCCAGTATTACTCCTAGATATTTGATTTTTGAGACTTCCGCTATTTTTGAACACTTACAGTTATCATTCCTTTCTAAGCAGCATTCATTATGCAAGAATAAATAATCAAGTCTGGGTTGATCCGGTTCTGATGATGTAGGTATGTATCAAGGAAGCCGCATACATGTTTTCCAACAACGTATTCAGCCAAGCTAGCGTACAGATACGCAACGTGTGGAAACCCATCATCAAGCGAAAAATGGCCAACTCCCGCAAACGGTCATCAACCACTAAACCAGTGAAGCGGAAAATGGAAAGCAGGGATAGTGGAAGTGAAAGTACTCGAACGATCCATAAATAGTCATCTCTCGGAGGAATCAGTCCAGTCATCACCCGAAGACGATTGTAGATAACAACAATCGAAACGTCGTGAACTAACGTGACTTGGAATCTCTTAACTTTGTTTATTTTCTTTTTTCATTTCTTTATTTTTATTTAATGTTTCTTCAATTGTTCTATTTTTACTTGTATATTATTTCACTGTTATTTCATTTCACGTTTCTGCTTAATATAATTTTTATTTTCAGCTATTCTTTTTTTAATTCTTCTCTTTTAGGTGTCTCAGGGATTTCAAATTATATATTAGACAACTTTGATATGGCCAATTTTTTAACAATAAAAGAACTTACTTTTGGTGATTTTGCACTCAAATCGGGAGCTCTCAAATGAACATGTTCACTCACTGCACATTAAGCAGATGATTCATTAATTCGTATAATGAATTTATCTATTTGAATTTTGTTAGTTATATGGATGGATAAGGAACATAGGAAGGATAGAAGATATATAAAATCTAAGGTTATGACGGTTTGCTTCTTAGAGTGGAAAGTTTACCATTTTAGGGGTCTACCCCAACCACATAAAGATTTGTGGACTGAATAATTTTCATTAAATCAAGTGAAAAAGTAGAACAATGCAATGTTTGTTCCAATATTGTAACAGAACGATCACTTCTCAAATGATTACATGCACTTACATACAGCTTACTTATATAGCTAATTAATGGAAAAACAGATTTTAAACAGATTTTTTTCAAACTTCAATACTTTGTAAAATGACTCATTTTTTATTAGAATAGGTGATTGTTGATTTATTCGAAATATCCAACCAAATCCTTAACAAAGCAGTGTGAAAACAGTTTTCATTTTATTCATGGAAACGGCTGATTTTGCGATTGCTTCTGTTTATTAGTTTTTCGATTTCTTGAAACCGTATGGAGGAATTATCAGACTGAAATTGACGTTTTAGGCATACAGATTTGTACTTTTTGGTGAAATCAATGGTAATGATCTTGTGTTCTTTGAAATGTATCATCTGTGAGGCATCGTCGTTTAGGCATATGCCTTTCATTTTGCAAACAACAAAATGTTATTCTCTAGTGCTCCAGCGTCTGAAACTGTAATTTTTTGGGCCTGTTGTTACAAATTCGGTTATATGTGAGCCAATGCTGTAACCTCCTAATTCATCGGTCATATCACCAATAAATTGTCCTGTGGTTATGTCACATTCCTTTAATTCAGACACGTAGATCACAGAATCTATATCGTTATACATCACTCTGTGATCAAGTTTCTCTAAAGAGTTGTATAGTTTCAGACGCGTCAGTGCTGTGACGTATGCAGAAATAACCACATGGACAGTCAAAAAACAATCAAAAATTTTACTTCTAAGTTCCCAGTTGACACTCAGTGTTACCTCATTGATTGGTAACACGGTATTGATGATACGTGAAGGATCAGTCATCATTTTGAAGAATTCAGCTGGCTGATTAACAATTGATGTTTTTATCTGATTCTCACGGTGACCAAACACATCCCAAAATGAATTCAACATGAGCTTAGCCAGCGATTTCAAGCCATGGTTATCAGTAATCTTGAAAATTCCAAAAGAACACCCTCGCACTGCAATAACTCCTTAATGTATTGTTGTTTCCCCTCATCGGTTTTGTATTGTTGTGGTCAATTTGATGATTCTCGTTTGACCTTGATGCAATTTCAGTGAAAAGACCGGCTGTGTTTTCATCAAACTGTACTGTATCATAGGACCAAATCTCCATGGTTTCAAGAATATGATATCCAATCTCTACGGCTTTTGCAATCTCTTCACTCAGGTCCCGTTCGTCATCAACCACCTTGTTGACACTTATGAGAGCTGAAGTTTTCTCCACATGTTCGACAAAGAAGACAATTAGTTCATTGTTCATTTTCTGTGGCAGAACAGGGAGAAAGAGACTTTGAGGAGGGAGTATCTTACACTTTTTGAGTCCTGGCATGGGAGGAGAGAGAAACATCGCATTCATCTTCACCAACAAGTACTTTGCGGTGACCTATAAAAACTCTGCCATATTTACACATCCAAGGGACGAAGGAACAAACATTTAGATATTTGATTTGTTCACTCTCTTTGGCCTGTAATGTTTAATAATATTTCCTGCACGATCACCATAGAAAGCAACTCGTGGGTCAAGTGGAAGGTTTTTCATGAAAAGGTGATTTTCGGTGAACTTTTGATTTCGTCACCGTGAGAATCATTCTCAAAAATCAATTAATAATCAGCCAGATGAATTCTTCCAAATGATAACTGATCGTTCTCGTATCATCAATTCCGTATTACCAATCAATGAGGATACCTTGATTGTCAACTTGGATTTCAGAAGTGAAAGTTTTGATTGTCTTTCAAATGTTAATGCGGTTGTTAGTGTATACGTCACAGCATTGGCGCGTCTGAAACTATGCTTGATGACAGATATTACGTATTACGGATACAGATTCTGTTATCTACGTGTCTGAATCAAAGGAATATGACATTGGTGATATGATCGATGAATTAGCAGGTTACGGCCCTGGCTCACATATAACCAAATTTGTATCCGTAGGCTCCAAAAATTACAGTTTCAGACTCTGGAGTAATAAAGAACAATATTTTAAAGTGGTTTGCAATGTGAAGGGCATATGCTCAAACTACGATACCTCACAGATGATAAATTTCGACTTAATAAAAAAAACTATTCTGAACCTTGGACCCCCCATCGAAATTTCAATTAACAGATGAGACGTTCCGAAGAACCCAAGATCATTACCATTGATCTCACCAAAAAGATCTCACCATATCATACGATTTCAAGAAATAAAAAAACTGAAAGACACTAGCGATCACAAAATCAGCCGTTTTCATGGTTAAAATGAAAATTGTTTTAACATATCTTTGTAAGGATTCAGCTAGTTATTTCGAATAAATCAACAATCACTTATTCTAAATGAAAATGAGTCATTTGTCAAAGTATTGAAGTGCATGCAATAATTTAGGAAGCGATCTTTTTGCTGTTACAACATTGAAACAAACATTGAGTTATTAACATGATCTAATGAAAATCATCAACTCCACAAATGTTTATGTGGGTGAGGTAGTCTCCTAATATTATAAACTTTTCACTCTAAGAAGCAACCTTAGATTTTATGTAACTTCCACCCTTTCTATGCCCCTTACCTATCCCTTTGATTAACAAAATTAAAATTGACAAACTCTTTAAAAGAATTAATGAATCATTTCTATTAATATAAATATTTTGGTTAGTGCAGCAATATAAAAAGCCATACCATTTGAGTAAAAAAAAAATCTCTATTAATTTAGAGATTAGTGTTCGTGTAGTCTATTCAATAGACTGCGCCTATTAAAAAAGAGCCATACTAATTGAAAAAAAATGCCACCATTCTATGATGAGTTGTTTGTTTGAATTTTGTTGTTGTTTTTCTTGTGTTATATGGAATGTTTTGGCCTCCACGTTGGCGTTCACTGGTAATAATTTTGAATTGGCAGACAAAACAAATTTCCTTTTCATTTATAAAATATCCCATGTATGTGAATTGTTTTTACCAACCTTGTATCCTTCAACACGATATTTATGCATAACTATAAACCCTCGTAAATAATTTTCGTTATTGCATATTTTCGAAAACTTTTCGTGTACAACATAAATTTTCAAATTTTGTACTATATCATTATTCTCAATTACATTCTATACTATTTGTGTTTATATATATTATACCATGTTTTACTCCCTATCTTGTATGGACACTGCAAAAATTTTCGACCTTTAGTGACTCTATAATTCTTATATTTTCCGTACTTCACTACTTGTGAAAATGAGACAAACAATGTCACAGTATCTGACACGATGTGACGAACGAAGAGACGAACGAACGACCGCTGCGGACGAACAAACAAATGGTTCTTTGTTCCCGTTACTGTATAATTTTTTCTTAAACATTGTATTTTGATACGAGCTCTAAACGAATGAAAAGACGAACGAACGAACAGGTGGGATAACTAGAGCAAACAGACGAACGGCCAAAAAAACAATCAGATGAAAGAGCAAGCAAAAAAATGAATTAGTCACTATGTATATATGGTGTGTACAAGTCAAATGGAATAAATTCATTATTTCGTACTGTATATATTTAGAAAAATTACCAAAACAAGTGAAATATGAATTATAATTTGACATTCTTCAACGTAAAAATGCCACCTACCTTCAACCCCCTTCGAATGACAGGTACAACCCCCAATTTTTCAAACAGGAAGTATAGGTTTGCGATATATCGCAATGTTATGGCTTTCAAGTTCATTGTAACAATTAAGATTAAATAAATTAAAACCATGTGGTTACCAAAATTCGATAAAATACATTCAAAAACTAACATGTAATGCAAAACGTAATGAATTGTAGAATAAGATAAAGATCTATGGATGTTAACGAAGTAGATTTTCAAAATTTTCACCGCGAACGTCTTGGCAACATCCTAATCTCAAATAAAAATATCCGATCTAATCGCAAGCGTTATTCGTTCTTTTAAGTCATTCAAATCTGAAGGTTTAGTTTTGTACACATTGTTCTTTACTTATCCCCATAAAAAAATTTAATGATGGAAGATCAAGTTATCGTGCTGGCCATTCAATCGATCCTCGCCTTCCTATCCACCAATTGGGAAATGTTGTGTAGCAGTATTGCCGGATATTAACTTGGTAATGTGGTGGTGATCCGTTCAAGATATAAATTTACTAAACTAGGAATGACACAATTTTGAAGTATTGTCAAATTATTATCGCCATTCAAGTTGCCCTCAATGAAAAGGGGGCCAATGATATGGCTTCCTACAATCCCTGGCCATATATTAAACATTTTGAGAGGGTATTGCGTGTGTTCTTTTCTCATCCAGTGAAGATTCTCTGTTGACCAGTAGCGCCACTTTGCCGATTAGTATGTCCGTTACGAGACAAAGTACACTCATCAGAAAATATATCGTCTCCTAATTGGATGATATTGTTATCCAACATATCCATCATTAGCTCACAAAAATAAGTTCTTCTATCAAAATCGTCTTCTATGAGCTCCTGGGTAGGTATCATTTTATAGGGATGCATTTTATTTTCTTTCAATATGTTTACCACTGATGTATGGCTAACATTGAATGTAGTAGATGCCTGTCTACTCGATGTATGTGGGTTTTCCTCAAACTCAAGCATCACATCTAATTTGAGTTTATCACTCATTGCATTGGCAGCTGCTTTTTTATCTGCTCCTCATGACCAAGTTCGGGAAACTGCTTCTCTATTTTGCTTATTGTTACTTGAGATATGAGCGGCAAATTAAGAAATTTCTAATGAAATAGGCGGGCTACTGCCTGTTGTGTTCGGGTTTTATCTCCGTGACCAATAATTTGTAAAACTGTTATTTTATACATTTCCGTTAATCTAACCATTTGTAAGACTTTCGAAGTTAACGAACTTTAAACTAAAATTAAAATACTGACAACTAATGTTGTAGCATACGAAACAAGTTGATAAGGCGTTTTGAACTAACGTTGCCACGGAAATTATTTACAGTTTGATACCATCTGAAAAGGACATTGCTATGGTTTTTGCTTACTTTCCTATTATCAGTACCTCATTATGAAATGAGTTTTGATTATATTGCAATGAATTTTGAGTGTATTTTATCGAATGTCGGTAACCACATTATTTTAATTTATTTTGTCCAAATTGTTGCAATAAACTTGAAAGCAATAACATTTTTGAATACAGAATGAAGAGACCTTTCAAGCGTCTATACTTCTCGTTTAAAATATTGGGGGTTGTACCTGTCATTCGACGGGGGTTGAAGGTAGGGGTAGCATTTCCCCATTGAAGTATGTCAAAGTATAATTTAAATTTGAAGTGTTTCGAGATTTTGTTAAATATGTACCGTAACCGAAATAATGAATTTATTCTATTTGACTTTTACATACTGTTTAGAAATGAACAATGACTTGAAAAATCACTATTGTTTTAAAATGTTCACCTGAGGGATCGTATGTTAAATCGTTGGGATCTCGACACAAAAAAGAAAAACAGTCGAAACGCCTGTAAAACAACATATTTTCGAACGTTAACTCCATCCATAACACTTTTGAATATAAATACATTTCTCATTGGGATCGCACGTTGAAATGCTACACTCCCGTTAAACTGACATGTTTACACGTTTCTCATTGGAAGCACACGTTGAAATGCCGCACTCCAGTTGAACTGCCATATTTTTCTTAAACGAAGTATTTTGAAGCACCTTGTACACATTGAGGGATCACGTGTTAAAACGTTAGGATCACAAATCGAAAACGAAAAGCGGTCGAAACGCATGTATAACAATTTATTTTTGAACGTTAACCCCATAACACCTTCGTATATAAATACGTTTTTCATTGGGATCGCTTGTTGAAACTATAGAGCCCCGGTGAACTGCCATGTTTTTTCTCAAACGCTGCATACACCCTGTACATTCCGATGGGAGCCATGTTTTCTTTTTTACGTTGACAGTCATGTTTTTTCTTTAACGCTGCACTGAATGTCCGCCGCCATGACTTTTCTTAAATTCGATCACTTTCGTCCTTCCAAAATTTTTATAATTCAACCAAGATTGTTATCTTTCAACTGAATCTCTCAGATACTTATTCTATCCTTCTATGCTTCGATTATGTCGCACATGTCTCTTTACCACTCACTAACGTATTTCTGAAACATTTCTACAACAGATAACTACAGATAACTTCATATACCTAACTGAAGACCGTATGTTACGATTGCTTTTTTTTTAAATCACAATTGCAGGACTTTCAAATGTATTAATGTATTTTCAACTCGGGACAAGAACCAATTCAAAGAGCGATTTAATGACCAAGTCGAGGTCAGCCTTATCGCTATCAACAGTTCGCAATTACTTCCAATATCCCACGTTGGTGTCGAGACTACCGACCAAGCCTACCACGCTGACGACCTGTGTTCAATTCTCTGATCGATAAGAGGTGAGTAGAGGTGAGGGGATGTTCAATCCTCCGGCAACTCCCACTCAGATGGAAGCATCTTACACTCTCTGGATGCCGGAGAATCGTATACCTACCTCGTGATGGAACAATGCTACTCATAAAAGGTAACAGCAGTGAAAAACTCTCTCCGCGGCAAGTATCAGCACAACCTCCGACATATCTTGTCATCGGAATTGTCGGGGAAGTACGAACACCTTGATCAACTATAGGAAGTCCAAAGGCAAGCAAGAGTGTTATATGAGGAATTTCAATCAATAGGAATTCGAAAGGCGGAAATAGGTTGTGGAGAGAGGGGATAAAGGGGGAGTTGAGAAGTTGGTTCGTCGAGACTGGTACGTGGAGAGCCATACATAAAAATGATCCAAGTCATAGCATAGAAGTTTGGCAAGCAAACCCTCATGCCACACACGGTCAAAGGCCTTAGAGATATCGCAACATCTCTTGACTCTTCATGTTTCTCTATTGCGTTATTCCAAATATGGGTGACATAGTATAGGAGGTCGCCTGTTGATCCTGTTTTCCGAAAGCCATATTGATGATCACTCAAGATGATGAAGCCTTCCAAATATTTAAGAATAGGATGGTTCACGGATTTCCCCATGATTTTTGATATCACTGATAGCAAAGCGCCTGGTCTATAGTTAATTCGAAGATTTTTCTCGCCCTTTTTGGGAATAAGCCGAACGCGAGCAATCTTCCAACAAGAAGGAAAAACCCCTTTCTTATAAGACAGGTTGAAAAGTTGGAAAACATTGGATTACACTATTCATGAAACAGGTGTGGTCAATATTGCTCAACCCAATAAGCCCAAAGGCTGAAAAATGTATTACTGGACAATTCAAAAAATATTTGGAAATCATTTCGAAATTTTGCTGAAATAAATTGATTTTTCTATTTACTTTTGTTCCAAATCCATAAAGTGGAATGTTATTACCTTTCTTTCCTTTATGATGTTGGTTTTCAAGAAATATGTAGCTTTTATCAAGTTTTTTCAGAATCAGGTACCAAAAACGAAGCGGTATTTTCTCTTCGGATGGCTATATTAGTTTCTTGAAAAAGAAAAGATGTGGCTCTTGAATCGTGGGTTTATCAGATTTTTTTTCGATTCCATTGATAAAAGATAATGCTACAGAACTAAAAACACCAAAAGTTTCAATAGCCACTGGGCGAAAGATATATTCATCATTCATATTTCCGTAGTTTGGAACTTTCTCCTGATGAGGCAGCAGCACCGGCTTTTGCAGAAGTAGCAGGAAGATGGTAAGTTGATAATGTATCAACCATTGTTATGTGGTTTTTTATTCGGTGTTTTTATACTTAACCCTTTATAGGTCTTTGGTAAAATAATTTACCACCTCACATATGGTTCAAAGTATATTGTATTTTCTATAGATATTGATCCTTATGGATCGAATATGTTTCTATATAGTCTACAGCACACCCTGGTAAAAATAGCTGCCACTTACATCTCATAGGTTGGCAGCAAGAGAGATGGTGGTAAAACTATTTACCAAGTTTCCTAAGTAGTCATATAATTTCATTATTGTGATGTTCAGTTGAAAAGAAGTGCCAAGTGAGCTTTTATCCGTAATACTACAGTAAGTAATGTACATAACTATCATTAGAATAACTGAATCGATGAGTAATGAACTATTTTTTTGAAATTATTCCTACATTTATCTGAGAAATTGTTGATTATTCCGTTTGAAATTTTGAGGTTAGAATATTTCCGTAAACTTTGAATTGATTTTTTTCCACAATAAATATACATTCCCATAATTTGCAATATTGCAATATGTTCTCATAGCACTGTGCATTCATACAGTTCGCCAAATTTTGCTGATATTTTATCGGCAAAGATGATATGAACTATTTTAGAGTACGGATACAAACAGGGTCGCTTTTATCTTTTTAGGAATGAACACTTTCGACCTTTCGAAATTGTCAAGCGACGAAGCATTTGCCCTCCTCGATGAGGAGACATCAGATCAAGAAGGAATAACAGACCGGCAGGCTATAGACTCAGACATAGGTGGGGACTCGAACGCAGAAGACGATTTTCCGTATGAGTCAGCTCTTTCTATTCGATCGAATAGCCATTTGTGTTCCTCAAGTTCTTCTTCACGATCTACTCCCACTCTGAATGTAGATTCGACTTCTCTCCCCTCCACATCAGGCTGTAGACCAAAGACGCGACGTCAAATATTACCTCCTAAAAGAATACGTCGTCAGTCTCCAACTGTTGATCCAGAAGAATCGGAACCTTATTCATCTGATGATAGCTTGAAAGACCCAGATTATACTTTTGATGAAAAAAATAGTAAAAAGAAACCGCCCCGCCGTCCTGCTTTTGTTTCCTCAAGCGAGCCTTCCGAAGCTAGTGAAGAGGAAACGATTGAAGCTGAAGTAGCACCGGCAAAAATTAATCCATGTGATAACCCAGGTGCAATAAAGTGGGAAAAAGCTTCTCCACTTCCCAACCTTTCTTTCAAGTCATTCATCTTTGATCGACCTTTTGGAGTGGTAGGTAGAATTTTCACTAATAATGTCCTATCCATTTTTGAAACAAATTTTGACGACATCATTATGAAAACTTTTGTAGAACAGAGCAATTTATATGCATTACAAAAAGGTGTGAAACTGGATTTGAATATTGTTGAGTTGAAAGCTTTCTTTGGACTATTGTTACTGTTTGGAATCAACAATTTACCGAGTATCAGAATGTACTGGTCAAACAATCACAATTTTCATAATGAGAGAGTTTCAAAGGTTATGACAATGAAAAGGTTTTTGAAAATATTGAGGTTTCTCCATTTGGCTGACAATGAACGAATGCCCAAAAAAGGTGAAGATGGATACAACAAATTATATAAAGTGCAGCCTCTACTTACCCATCTTTCTTCCAAATTCAAGGAAAATTTCGCACCATCAAGATTTATTTCTATCGACGAGAGTATGGTGGCATTCAAAGGTCGGTCAACGCTGAAACAGTATATGCCTCTGAAACCCATCAAGAGAGGGATCAAAGTGTGGGCAATGGCTTGTGCAAACACAGGATATATGGTAGATTTCGATGTGTACCAAGGAAAGTCTGAAAATCCTGACAATCTTGCTTTGGGAGAGAAAGTTGTTGTGAATTTATCGAAATCTCTCTCAGGGCATGGTTACTGCTTGTATTTTGACAATTTTTTCTCATCATTTCCATTGCTTCGAAGGTTATTGGATGACAAAATATTTGCTTGCGGAACATTTCGTTCCAACCGAAAACAATTTCCCCATGACAAACTTTGTCCAAATAAAGCTTTATCGTTAGGACAATTCGATTTTGCTTCTTCAGGTGACATAACAGTGTACAAATGGAAAGACAGAAGTACCAAACCCGTCATATTGGCGAGCAATATGCATGATCCATCTGACAAAGCCTTGGTTCAGAGGAGAAATAAAAGAGGAGAGAAAGAGGATATAATTTGTCCAAGAGCGATCCGGGATTATAACCTGCACATGGGAGGCGTTGATCACTTTGATCACTTACATTCAACATATAATATTTCATGGAAATCGCGTAGGTGGTGGATGAAATTATTTTTCTATTTCCTTGATGCAGCTGTGGTGAATTCGTACATAATGTACAAGACTCAATATATTAGTGAAAATCACGCTTTCAAGTGCATGACGCATTTGCAATTTAGGAGTTGCCTGATAGATCAGCTCATTGGGACATTTTCCAGTATACAGAAACGGGGGAGACCAATTGATGAAGGAGGGACTGGCCGAAAAAATAATAGTCGATATGCGAGGGGGACTGTACATAATTCAATTCGGTTACTGGACGTAGGTAGCCACTTACCTGTAATTTCCACTTATAGAAGATGCGCGTTCTGTAGTACCAAAGAGAAACAGAAACGTAGCAACTTAGTTTGCAAGGCCTGCAATGTTGCTCTTTGCAAAAAATGCTTCGATCCATTTCATCAAAATGGTAATGTCAGTAGCAAATAATGCAGTTTTGAAAAAAAATTCATAGTTATTGTTGAATAAAGTTTCATTTCAATAAAGTGGTATATTATTTTACCT
>WOGP01003617.1:0-14955 GCA_015342065.1 Leptinotarsa undecemlineata
GTCTCTTGATTATAATTCTTTTTGTCTCGTTCCATTGCCTTATAGTCGTTTCCATAAGCTTTCATCAAATATGAAAGGCGCTCTAATTGCCCTTTCGGTAAATTGAATCTTCTTTCCCTAGGAGCTTTTGCATCATTTTCCAAAGATTCAGCAACATAATTTTTCGATAATACTATAGGTTCTTCAACTGATGTTCTATCCCAATTTTCTGTTCCTCCACCCAAGCATATGAGCTCCCTCTTTTTGTTAGGAATTTTGATAGTTTGATTAGGGTCATATGATAAACCCATTTGCTTGAGGTTAGTTTGGACTGATTTTTGTTTTTCCCAGGCATTTTTGACCTCTTGGCTGAAAATAAGATCAAGTGTTAGTTTTCTTCCACCAAAAATTTTACGACAAAATGTAAAATTAGAGTAAAATTGTTTCCATCTTTATTTCATATTTTAAATTTTTAAAGATTGTTTGATAACTGAATCAGGTAATAACAGATAAAATGGAAGGAATGCATGCAGGGGTTTAGAACCATTTTTACTTACCATCCTATTTTTCCTGCATCAAATATTTTATTCCGCAGTCTCTTTCTATTAACATTATGTCTGTAGACTTTCCTACGCCTTTGTTTTCTCAATTTAGGCATTTCATAAGTGTAAAAAAATACAAAAATTGAAGTAAACAAGAGTGATACTCAATAAATAAACTTGGGAATGTAACCTAACCAAGAAAACTTCTTTTTCTTCTTTGAATATCACACGTTGGCGACCTCAGCTTTGTAATAACCATCCATGAATCTTAACAGAGACAACACGAAACATTTTTAATTTTCAATTCATAACAAGGAAAGAAAGTTAAGAAGAGGCGATTTGACAAAAAGCAGAAAGTTTCTCAGCCAACATCTGTAATATGGAGGATAGAGGTAACTGGAAACGTCTTATATGGGAGGAAGCTTGAAAAAGTGTTCAACTTTGCGTAGTAAATACCAATTCAAAAACCCTCCAGAATTGTACCATCATAGGCACAGAGTATGTTATAAATTTATCAACCATATTAACACCATATTGTTATCTATGTTATTCATAGAGATGGTTTTACCGATTTGGGCGATCCTTATGAAAGAAAAGAGAAATGAGTTACAATTAAAAGTGGTATATAACATAGAAATTTTCATTACTTACACAATAAAGTTTATTGTGTGACTAAGTTTGAAAATGTCCATATAGGACGAAACTGCAGTAACGTTAGTTACAATTAAAAGTGGTATAAAACATAGAAATTTCCATTTCTCTTTTCATTATGATCTCCTACCACGTAGTAACGGCTACATCTATCACCTTATGAAAGACGTTTGAATGAAGGAAAACAAAGTTTGACAAATCAGTTGTTTACAAATCTTATCGAATCATTATCACGAAACCAGCCTGGAACTCTGCATCTTGTGATAAAATTAAATAACAGAGGATTTGGTGATTTTTTTTCTTCTTTTATTTCATTTTTTTTCAATAATTTCTTTAGTGAATTCGACTCTTTTCCTGAATAGGCGAAGGGAGGCGACAACTGGTTAACAGATTCAATAGATTCAACCAGATCAAAATGATACACCTATGAAACTGAGACAGGAGACAACAAGAAAAAAATGTCGTGTCAAGATATGCGTAGATTTGAATTACTTATCGTAAAATAACATAGTATGTATAAGGCTCTTCAAATTCGAATCGTTGTATGGGGAATTTGTAATTTGGTCGTTCTGAACTGTGATTGGAATTAATCTGAAGTAGTTGTTCAGGTAGTTTCAAGATTGTTGAATTTTTTCACTTCGTAATATATATGTTTCTTGAATATTCAAATTCTTCCTAATATAACATTTTATATTGTGCACTATTGATTTTTGTTGCAAATTCAGACAGCAATTTGCTTTTGAGTAATGCTAATTGAATTCAAACACATTCTTATTCATGAATATATTTATGAAAATTGCAACGAAACCCAAGACCGATTTTTAAATTTCCAGTATCTCAAGTCGGCTAACACTCTCTGATGGATATACATTTTTTCAACATATTCTAATAATTCATTGAGAGTTCTCGTGATGGTACAAATATATTTCCTTATATATTGGAAGTAAACTGGTTTTATTTACAAATAATACTGGATTTTTAAAATAATAAGGACGACAATAATCCTTCATGATCATTGTGTGTTGAATTGAAATTTATTGACAAAAAACTACTGACATTGGTAGTTGATGCCGTAAATTGTAAAAAGGCTTTCATGGCGAATTTTAATTTATTTTTCATACATTGGCAACACTGATATAGGGCATATGTCAACTTCAAACAAAAGAGTGGGAAATCAACTGAAGGGGAAGCGTTTTGAAATGCTAGTTAGGGAGTTGTTTTACTTGTAACCAATTTCAAGTGTTTCCCAAGTTAATTTTCTGCACCGGTCTTCTAACGCACTTTCTGCAGGTGAGTTTTGGAATTTACCGATGATAATGCGAGGAGAATATCTATACTCGAATGAACGATTCATATTTATTTTTATTTATTCTGAACGACTTCAGTTTAAAATGTCCGATTTGTTACATTTTTTTACATTTGTAATGTAATCTCATTCAATCAGTCCAAGTAGATATCATTTTCATTCTATCACAAAAATAAATTGGGAAATAGTTTTGTAACAAGTGCTGTGAAATTTTTCCCCAAATATCTTGAAGGCAATTATTCATGAATCATCTGGAGTCACTTCATATGATCAGAGCACCAGTAGCAAATACTCACCTATAGGAACATTTATAAAATACACTTCAGTCTTCAGCTTTAACTGAATTTTCAATTTCTTGTTCTACATAATTACCTCATACTTTCTTGAGTTCCCTTTTTTGCTGAAAATTATTGCCAAGTGATTTGTACTTCAGCAGTTCAACATCCCTCACATCAAAAAGCTGTTGAGTGTGCTAGATATAGATTATCAGCTCTATAAGTCTTGAACCAGCTGAGGGGTAATATCTCAGCAAATTGACCAATAAAAAACAGAAACCTGAAGAGTACTGGGAATACACCCAGGAAAAATCTTCATGAAGGGTTTCTTCAGCACAGCAGGGCTTGACCCAGAATAATTATAGGGCTACTCACTGAACATTGCTGATTTAGAGAATACCTAAAGAAAATAGGACTCCATCACAAAGGTCTCATCTGATTCATAGGAAGCAAGCAATACATGTGCAACCCAAATTATGTTCAGAAGAATATGACAAACAAAGGACCTGTAGAAACTAGTACATGGGAGAAAAACGCATTTAGCCCATGGCTACATTATTTTCCGGAGACTTGGAAGAAATAAACCTCCCAACTATAAAAACATCATCTTCTCATCTGAACTCTTGATCTAGAATTATTGTATCATTCTGAAAACTACCATACTTCATATAACAAGTATAGTAAAGATGTGAATGAGTCAACAACAATACTTTTTCGAATATAACTAATTTTTAAAATTTTTCACAGACTCTATAAAATAGTTGTAAAATAATGTAAGCAATTATCAAAAGCTCGAGGTCCAGATGTTATTTTCAAGAAATGCATGTGTTCTGCTCAATAACAATACTATTCCTAGAAATTGTCTGAAAATTCTTAAAATCCATAGAAATACTTTTTGATTTACTTGTAAGTAAGCAATGTTTCGTTCATAGATGCTAAACAATCACCAGCATTGAATATTATCCTGAAAATTACAAATTCAGTAATAGTTTAGAAGGAAATATCATTTGGCATGTAGTTAGTAATACAAAATTGATTCTTTCTCAAATAATTTTTTGATGATGCAGTAAAGAAAATTGCAGTCAACTGCTACAAACTTATTTCTTTTATTAGTAATGATAACATTTGTGTTAGTCACAAAACTGTAGTCTTCGTGTAAATAGATTGATTTATTCCTAGAAGGCTCATTTCTTTGTAAAGCAGCTTAGAAGATATCAAAAGAGACAGTTGGCTATTTATCATCTGATATTGTTAAATTACTGTACTTACTTAGTGGTAAGGCATTATTTATATTAATGAATGAGCCTGGTTTACTTTCCAAATAAGGTGTCAATTGTGTCAACAGACATGACTTTAGTACGGCCAAAGTATATGCTATCTTGCAGTGTGCAAGGCTAATTAAATTGAGACTTCGAAGAAATAAGCGGATTAATATTTTAACAGACAGCAAGAGTGCACTAGGGGCTCTGACAAACTCGAAGTTGACATTATAATTGGTCTGGGAATGCCACGAAGAACTGAATGAACTTGCAAACAGGTGCCAGGGCATTCAGGAATCACAGGTAATGATAAAGCTGATGAATATAGTTCCTGAACCAGCTCTGGGGGTACCAAAATCATTGGTACGAAACCAGATTAGGACATGGACCAATAAGAAGCACACAGAGTACTGGACAAAAGTACCTGGCAACAAACACAGTAGAATCTTCATTAGGAAACCTTCCGACAAAAGAACCGAAGAACTACTTCAATATAACAGGGATCGGCTCAGAATAATTACAGGGTTACTAACGCGTCATTGTCTTCCGCTTAGAGGACACCTGAATAAAATGAGGCTGTACAACGGAGACCCCAGCTGCAGCTGCTAGAATCCAATATGATGTTTTGCTGACGGATATCAAAGTGACACGGCAGACAATTCCGCTTTCTGCTTCGATAAGTTTGTTGGGGGTTAAAATGGACACCAAGTCTTGACAAAATTATGTCGTTGAAATTGCAAAGGCTGCTTCTCAAAAGCTTAGAACACTGTTCCAAAACAAAACACTGTACACACTTTAGCAACTTTTGATACTTTATGAAGCTCGTTCAGACGTTCTTTGAAGTATTGTTCTCTTGTATGGAGCTTCGCCCCTAAGCTGCTAGATTCCGCCTAGAAAAGAGACAAACGCTTAATTGAAGATACGAACATCACTTGCAATCTTGATAGTCTGGAACATCTAAGAGGAGATTGGAGATTTGTCTCTCATTTATGAATATTTTCATAGGAGGTGTTCAAGTGACTTGGCAGTCAATTCCACCAAGAGCACACAGGCACGGCTCTTGGAGCGCTCCAAGGATTTTCCTATAGTGTTTGTGTTTCGAAAAGAACAGTTCTTCATTACTAAATTGAGAGTTTTTCAATCAGCAAGTTATTGAGAGAAATGGTTCAATACTGTGGCCTGCCGGGTCACCAGATTTCACTATACTTGATTTTTCATTTGAAGATGTGAATATTATTGGAGTTTTTTCCAACATCAACCCATTATTTCAACACCTAGATACGTGTTTTGATCACCAAGTGATCATCTTCAAGAGGAAGATCTTGAAGGTATGAAAATAACGGTTTGGTGTTGGGACTAACCTCCATTTATATTCATTACTATACCGAAGGTTCCAAACAGTGCATCATAAGTATTTGAAGAACAAATTTTATTCAGTTTTAGGATTAGGTGTAGTCAATGACTTGTTAAAACACTATGTTGTGTATTACTGACCAATAAAGTACAATACAATACGATATGTTGAAGAAAGGATCTACTATGCAACAGCCTCAAACACTATTGAAATCTTGGCGAGCATTTAGAAATATGACAATTTGAATGTGAAAAATCAAATTTACATAGATAAAAGAATAACTGAATTGAAAAATGAAACCCAGCACAGACGCTTGTTTCTTCTGTTTCACACTTTAGACGTTTTTATAACACTTCATTTTGTCAAACCTATTCTTCATTTGTCTTTGGCGCATTGGAACAGAATTCCTCTGCAGCTTAGCATTGACAACTTGCTTTCTCTGAGGCGGCTCGATAAAAAATCACCTAGAAAGAAAGTAGTTTTGAAGCCTTTATAATAAATTTCTCCTTAATTTAATCGTTGCTTACTCATATCGTGAACTTTGTTCAATCTTTGTCGCAGTTCATCAACAATTTCTTCTGAAATTTTGAATAACATGTCACATTGTAGTTTCATTATCTGTCTACATCGACCTGGTGATCCGATAGAAAACTCTTCAGCCCTAGTTCATCCAGAATCCTTTCGCTTTTCTCAAATTATTATTGACTGAAACTGTCTGGTTTCCTTCAGATTGTGGATAGAGTTACTTACTGAAAGATTGGGAATTATTGTGAGCTTATTAGGTGTTGAAATGGACACAAATACGTCTTGGCACAATCATGTCGCAATTCTAAATGAATACAAAAGACATTCAGAAATTAACATTTTTGGTTAAACCAAACGAAAATATCTGTAGGATTGTGTTTTGAGCAAACAGGATTGTCATAACTAGCTATTGAAATGTATTACATCGTACTATTAGGGTCAATTTCTCCTAAATCAGCATGCATTCGTTTCTTTATTTATTTCTCATTAATCTTTGCACACTGAAATATCTTCCTCACTTATTTTTTATCGAAAATTATCAATTCGACTTGAGTTTGTGTGGTTTGTGTTAAGATTATTCTCTTCGCTTCCATTTCAGTTTTTTTTTCATGCATCTTCTTCTACTTGAAAATATTTTCCAATGAAAAACAGTAACTGTCAAAGTGATGTAGTATGCTGTTTACTGCCAGGTTTCCACAATTCCTTTCATATATTACAAATCAATTCAGCGTATTCATAAGCGTTGAAACCATTTTGAACCGTTTTAAAATATGCAGTTATTATGAAACAGCAGATGCTAATCTAATCACTTTCGTCAACGATGATTTCTTCACACGCAGATGAGCCATACATTTTCATTGCTTTCATTGATTTCTCGACAAAAACCATGACTCAAACTAAGGAGCAATTCGGTTCTAACCTAGATAATACACCAATCTGTAGAGCTAAATTCCTGATCATTAAATATCGGCATGATCAACTTTCTATTTCGCAACCAGTCGGACAGAACATTAGAATCAAGCCGACGTAACAAATAAAGGTATTCATGAGGAATAAGCTTGTTTTTTGGTTTTGTTATTTAGATTTGCAACGGTGCTTTCAATGACTAGAGTATTTTGCATTTGCTGGTGGCATTCCTGTTTCATAACATGCGAGCGTTCAATTTGCTTAATTATGAAAACTCTTATGATCATTATAGTCTCTAGGCGATTATTTGTTTATCGCTGGTGTCACTCATAATTTCTCCTCTTGAGGGTAATTATCAATCCACTCTTCATAATTGCATTAAAAGTTGCAGTTTAGGAGAATTTCCGGTAGAATTATCAAATTTATTTGATAATGAAAGTGTTAGCTAATTGAAAATGCTTTTTTTTACTTCCCCCAATAGATTTTATCGCTTTACAGTGCTTTTCGAAAGTTACAGAAATACAACTGCTAATCTATAATGATAAAATCACAGTACAATTTTGTCATGGAGAAAAAAGAAAATAAAAGTTTGCAAAATCTTAAACTGAACTAAATATAATAAAAGCATAGCACAACAATAATAATATGATATATAGTATAAAAAGAAAACAATGTAATGATGAAATAGTACAGAAAAATAAAAGGCAATGTTTCAGGAAATAATGCCACTTAGTTCAATTTTGATGATATTAGCGGAGCTGCTAAAGATATCAAGCTGTTGATACATATTCCTATTTCTGAGCATTCGAGTGACAGGAGAGAAAGAACCATAATTTGTGGAGAAATAAATTGAAGATAAAATCTCCTCACAGTTGATGTTGCCAGTTAAATTTGGCTTAAAAAATACATCTAAAATAATTCTTCTATTCTTTAAAGATTATAGATTCAATTGATCTCTAATGTTGTTGTATGCATATTCTCCTCTTCTTAGACCTAACTTGTATGCGCAGATTCTCAGGAAAGTGTTTTGTACAGCTTCAATTTGGTTTATGTGTATCCTATAATATTGGCACCAAATTATTGAAGCGTACTCCAATAATGATCTAACTAATGAACAATGTATTAACTTGAGAGTGTTCAAACGAAGTTCCTTACATGATCTATTGATAAAGCCCAATATCTTTAGTGATTCAGCTATAAAATACTTATTATGTGATTTGAAGTTCAACTCACGATCGAACATAATTCCAAAGTAATTTATCACTGATTTCCTATTAATTGGTATACTATTGATACTGTAGGCATGTAGAACAGGGTGAATAATTCTAGAAAATGTTTGGCAGAAACATTTGGATATATTCAAATTCATTCGATTCATAACACACCAGACATAAAATTGTGACAAATCTTCTTGTAAGAGTGAGACATCGTTTATAGAAGACAGTGTGTGGTGCCTTTTCCAGAAAATCTTCTGTGGAGATTTGTTTTTGCTATGGCTGTTGTTGCAATTGAACCATCCACTTGTGTTATTGGTGTAATTGTGGATTTTGTAGCTTTAGCTACCGACCAGAAGGATAGTTGGAGGACAAGTTGGAGTTAACAAGCACGTCATTCCTTATTCTTCGATTGTGAGGTTCTTTGCTCTCATTTATTCTAAGTTTTCAACTGGTGAGAGCATTATCAAACCTAGTTCGGTTTTCGTTACTGTGATTTTTGCGTCAGTGGCGAGATTTTTGGAGGTAACAGCTTGCTCGCAATTTTTGTTGAACCAAGATTTGCAATTAGAAGTTCGTTTCATTGAAAAAAGGATACATGCTTCCATGGTCTTGAAGATCCTTCCACTGTGATGCCAAATTTTGCGCGGTTCAGACTATTTGCAATATTTCTTAGTGATTCAACGTGGTTAGACGACCCAAATGGAGACCTTACGATGACTGTGTGAATTCTTGGAACGGTTGTTAGGTATAAACTTAAAAGACTAGCATATTCTCCGTCACGGTCAGGAATCCTGACTGGCTCATTTATAATCTGAGTAAGTCCGCTGTTTATATCAAAAGCTCCAGCTTCGCGACATTGTTTATCGTTGATATTTCGATTATCGCATGAGAACTAAGATTAGACTCTCCCGACGAACTCGACACGTCAGTTGAACGTTTCAAGCTTTCTGTGAATTATGTGTTTCAAGCAGCCTCCTCTAGGGAGGAGTGTCCGTTGAAGAGCTATAATGAGTTTCCCCTCGTATCAAAGCCTTGATACGAGAGAGAAATCGCTTGAGAAGGCTCTATCAAGGAACCCTTTTCCCAGGGGACAAAATCGCGACAAAATAATTGGGTTAAGCAGGCCATCATTGATCACCGAAACGAAAGGTGGGGAGAGCTCTTGGAATCCTTCGAACCTGGGAGTGACGAGTTTTGGCGAATCCTCAGAGAAAATGACGATGATGACATCCGTCCAGCTTCTGTGGAAGAGATGAAGGGATACATTAAGGCCGCAAAGGCCAAGAACGCTCCGGGTGTCAACTCAATAACTAACAAGTTACTGAAGAGGCTCCCGGAAAACTGCGTCGAATGCCTCCTGAACATAATTAACAGTTCGTAGGTCCTCAGACACTTCCCCAGAAGGTGGAAGCATGCGATCGTCGTCATGAACCCGAAAAAGGGTTGGAACGGAAGTTGAGAACGGAAATGATCTGCCTGATGAACAATTTGGCTTCAGAAGAGAGAACTCCACTCTTTTACAGGCTCTAAGGCTGGTCAAAAACACCATCCATGAGCTTAACAACAACAAGAAAGTACTCATTGTGCTACTTGATATCTCGAAGGCCTTCGACCGTGTTTGGCACGAAGACCTTCTGCACAAATTAAACGCGTTCGATCTGCCTCGGGGCCTGATCCGGTGGATTGGGTCTTTCCTGAAAGACAAAAAATTTCAGGTTAGAGTAGAGGGCTCTCTGTCTGACAGAGAGATCCTCGCTAAAGTGCCACAGGGGGACGTGCTCTCTCCGGCGCTCTACTCCCTTTACACTAGCGACCTACCAAGGTCCGAACGTGTGAAGATATCCATGTACGCCAACGACACGGCGAAAGCCTTTTCTCGTCTTCCATGGGTCGGAAGCTCGGCGTCGTTTACATGCAACGTGCATTGGACGACCTCGAGCACTGGTACCTCGATTGGAAGATCCGAGTGAACCCGGATAATACTCGGGCGATAACCATGGGAAGACTAACATCTCCGGTCAGAAAAGTGAGAATCTCTGGAAGGCAGATTGACTGGCAAGCGCGGGTAAAGTACCTCGGCCTTCTAATATACCGTAGGCTCACTTGGAACCCGCACTTCATGTGCGTTAAATCAAAGATCGAGGGTCGGATAGCTAGTATGTACCCTATGATCAATAGAAAATCCAAATTGAGTCTTAAAAACAAAATTACCATCTACAATACGATATTCAAGCCTGTCGTCATGTATGCTTCAGGCGTTTGGGGTCAAGCGGCTCCGACCAACATTTCCATCTTGGACAGACTACAAAATAAGTTGATTAGGATGATTGTGAATGCTCCTTGGTTCGTACGGGATGAAGCCATCCGCAGAGATTTGAAGCTGCCTTCCATTCGGCAGTACATTCAGTCGAGGAATCGGCGAGTTTTTGAAAGTGCGGAAACTCACGAAAACCCGTTAGTTAGGGAAGCTATAGACTATGCTGCACGCGACCCCTCTCGATATAGAAGGCCTAGACACTCTGTCGAATGAGGCTCTCATGTCCCCCGTTAACGGACGAATAGCTTTTCATCCATCCTCGCCCTATCCAGGTATGGGTACCCCGTGACAGGGCGTTACCGATGTCTGATCATCCCCTCAGTCATGAACCCATTTGTCCTTCTTCGACAAAAGTCAGCTGAAAGGGTAAGGAAGCTGGGCTCCATCCCGTCTGAATTGAAGATGTTCGTCAGTATCGTTGATATTTGAAAATTTGAGCCATTCGATATTGTGGACATTGAAGTAACCGTGTGGATTTCTTTTGAGATCGACGCTGGCCACACATTGGATATTTTGCACGAGGGTATGGTCATCTCAAGTCTAAGTCATCCAAGCCACAGACCAGAGCGGTCAGCGAAAGTTTCTATGTCTACTATGTTAGTGGTCAAGAAGTGCTCTCAACTATTTCAGAACTGAAAAACAAAAAGAGCGCAGGCAATGACAAAATAAGTGTGAAAATACTAAAAACTCTAAAAGAAACTATTGCTGAACCCCTGGCAACCCGATCAACTTGACATTCGACACAGGCGTATTTCCGTCCCACTTAAAAATGAGTACAGTAAAATCTCTATTATTACTATCAAACATATTTTCCGTTGTTATTGAACCACCAACTTTTCTTATAGATCAGTCTCTGGTGCAAGGAATCTTTCCTGATGTTTTGAAAAAGGCACTTGTGATTACTCTCCACAAAAAAAAACAATTTATTTGAAATTGACAATTACAGGCAAATATCGCTGCTCTGTTCTTTATCCAAATTAATAGATAAGATAATAGTAAATAGAATAACCGATTACTTGGAAATCAACAACATACTTTCAACTTCTCAGCACGGTTTTGTTAAAAAGAGAACCATTAAAACAGCTTCCTACCATCTTCTTGATTACATTTACACTCAGATTGATAAAAATAACTACGTCTTATCACTATTCTTTGACCTATCGAAGGCATTTGATACGGTGTGCGTAGAATTTCTTTTGAAAAAAATAATAGAATGTAATTTCTCATCTAACATCATGAATTGGATCAAATTCTACATGACGGGAAGAACTATGTATGTCTCTTGTAATAAGGTACTTTCTGATTCTCATGCCGTAAAACTTGGTATACCTCAAGGATCTGTTATCGGACCACTACTGTTTCTCCTATATGTTAACGACATGCCGCAACATATAACAACAGGTTATGTTACAATGTTTGCCGATGATACTACCATTACCGTATCAGGTTCAACTGTTGAACAACTTGCTTCCAACATGAAGACCGTGATCGATGATTTCAGCTCCTGGTGTCAGAGAAACAAACTAATCCTTAACACCTCGAAGTCAGTGGCTGTGAAATTTTACAGGAAATGGCGACCCCACAACGTTATAGACATTGAAGACTTGCACACGTCCACAGAAGTTAAATTCGTGGGTATTCATCTTGACGCCAACCTAAATTGGGCAAAACAAATCAATCATGTATGTGCAAATCTGAACAAAGATTTGTATGCTATACGGCAGATGAAGTCCAGTTTAGATAAAGCAAGCTTACTAAATATCTACTACGCAATGGTTCACTCTCGACTTAGTTTGAATATCATGGCTTGGGGAAGAGCAACAGACTTAAATAGAGTTTAGAGTTTTTGTGGCTCAGAAAAGAATCCTTAGATTTATATTCAATTTGAATTTCAGGGATATTTGTCGGCCTATTTTTATAGAAAAAAAGATTTTAACCCACATATCCATTTATATTTTAAAATGTGTTTTGTTCGCAAGAAATAACTTATCGGTTCTTGCGACAAATGGATCTGAACACGAACATAATACACGGCATGGAGCTTCTTTAAAAATTCCACAGCACAGAACCTCATTATATGAGAACTCCCCACGGTACAATGTAATCAGTTCTTACAATAAGATACCAAATCAGCTGAAACAAATTGCCAATGATAAGGTAGTTTAAAACAAAATTAAAAATTTTTTACTTAGAAAGTGCTATTATAGTTACCAAGGGTTTATAAATGATAATTTGATATACACAGATTTTACATGACTGTTGAGTTTTTAAATGGTAAACGATATTGATTGTTTGTTTTTTTATATATACTGACGATCCAATTCATATGTACGAATTGAAAGATTTTATTTATTTATACATATGTCCGTTAATTTTTTATTTTTTTATTTTTTAGTGAAACAAATTATAATATAATATTGACTTACCATATGTACCTAATGTACATTGATAAACTATTATTATTATTATCATTATGTTGTTCAGCAAGGTATTCAGCAACTAGCATAGAAATGTCTAACATATGAAAACCCATCATAAAGCAGAAAACGGCCAACTTTCTCCAAACGATCATTATCCGCTGAACGGGTGATGCGGAGAGAAGGAAGAGGGAATAGATGAAAGCACTCGAATGACCTTCAAATAGTTATCTTTCGAAGCAATTAGTCCAGTCATCTCTCACATTTGATTTGGCTTCAAATCTATCAATTTTCATTTTATATTTTTTATTCAATTGTTCAATTATTTGATTGTATTCTATTTCACTGTAATTTCATTTCAGGCTTTTCCTGTTCCCCATATTTATTATTTTCAGTTATTCACTTGGATTTTCAATTGTATTGATTCTTTCAAGGATTTCAAATCATTTTACATCAAAATAGACAATGGAAATACGAACTATTGAAATTCGTCATATAACTAAAGATATTTCAATAAACTGAAAGCAGTATTTTTCAGGAAAGAACAGAAACAAAAAGTTATTGGCTGCCTTCTTCTTCATCCTCATACCAATAAATGCGAAAAGTTTCCCAAGTTTTTTTATTGTATAATGATGAAAAAGAACGAAGCCAAAACCTTTCACTACCAGATGATTTTATATCGCATTGTATGAGTCGTCTCATCAGAGCACAATCCAAGCAAATTAATTCAGCCATATTTTTGTAAACCACTAGAAAGTTTCATCCAAGCTGTTTCATCCGACAGAAATTTCATCTTGTTATTACTCTCAGCGGATTCGGAAACTTCACACATCCGTGGTTCTTTCCAAGTTCCTTCTCTAATTGAAACGTGGAAATGTTAGCCACTCGGCGAACAAACTTTAGAGCATGTTTGACGCTCCACCTAGCCAGAATCCTCTCTAGAACTGAATAATGCGTAGAGAGAACGTGGCGGTAAAGTTTCATAAACCCCCCTCGGGCTATAAACAGATTAGAACGTGAAATGGGTCCTGATGGAAAGGTATTACCCTTTAACGAGATTAAAGGTTTTGAATCATTCGGTGCTGGGGATGAATGCCAGCATTAAATGTTCTTTCATCTCGGAATGAGTCATCAGACATCCCAGTTTTTAGTGAACTGACAGGTGTGATTGATTAGGCAATAGTCGGTGTTCGATGGTATCTGCGATGTTAGAATCAAAATATTTAAGACATAATAATAATAATAATGAAAACTTCCATTATTGCGCCCGAAAGCGAGTGACAATTATCTTTCATCATGTCTTCATCGCTGATTGCCGAATCAAAGAAGTCTCCTTTTCGAAAGTCCTGAGGAACATATCCAATTTGAAAGACAGTTTTTCCAAATTTTGGTTTTTCTATATTAATCAAAATCAGAAGACTCATGGAGCAAGGAAAATATTATTTAAATTTTTCAACAATATGTAAGATATTCATAAAAAACATTTTTGTATGATTTTTTTTTCTCAAAATAATTTCGGTTATGGATTAATTTGAATACACCAGATATTCACGTAATGAGTATGCTACCAACGTAACAGTATTTCATGTTAGGAGTCCAGTACGTGATGAGTACGGGTTGTTTATACAGGGCGTTCCAACGAAAACTTGACCTCCCCTGTAAGTCAGAAACGGACATGTAATCGAAAATTTGAAAGATCACTTCAAATTTTATTTCGGGGGGTATTAATTATTATATGAAAATCATACCCGAAACTACACCCCCTCTACAGTTAGTAACTACCCCCCTATTTTTGTCAAAGGCATGGGGGGTCGAGTGATAAATCATTTGAAAAATATTTTTCCCTCTATTAACTCTGTAATATATTTCGAACTTGATTCATTTGTTATTGAGAAATTAAATGTAAGTTTTATTAAAAAAAAACAGAAAATTTGCTGTCGTTCATTTTAATGAGGAAATCAACAACAAATGATATCAGTGAAAACAAAATCAACTGACAATTTTTTCAAAATAACCTCCACCTACTTCCATACAATAATACAGTCTACTCTTGAAAGCGTTCCGTACATTATTCCGTACATTATTCAGTTCCATTAAGAACAGTAAGAACGCGTAAATTTCCCCCCTGGTTCGACGCCGATGTTATCAGACATATAAAAAAAAGGAATTAGCATATAAAAACTATAAGAAATACAAAACATTTTTTT
>WOGP01003619.1:0-14954 GCA_015342065.1 Leptinotarsa undecemlineata
TTATATTCAACTTTCATTTTTACTTTATCGAATATCTGTTGAAGTCCTCTAGTGTATTGGGGTTCATATGGGATTACTATTAACTTGTTATTACGTTCTTCTTTTTGAAAAGTTAATTAATGTATTACCAAGTTAATTAATGTATTACCAAGAAACTTGTATTCTGCACTACAGGTATAGTAATAATTTAAACATAATTTCGAATTTCCAGACTGAATTTCGAGATGAAAGTAGAAATTTCGAGCTGAAAGTCGTAGTTCCCAGAATGAAGTCGTGATTTCAAGTTTGAGAATTATCTCAAAACTTCCATTTTCAAAGTAGTTTACAAGAATCAAATATTAAAAATATGTGGCGCTTCAACAGTTCACAAAAGTCAATGTATTAAAATATATCTCAACTAATGGAGAATACTTTTAATTAGTGTAAGATCAAAATTGGTTTTTACGGCCGAAAACGAATTTCGGCAAAGGTCTCAGTTTCGGCCGAAACCGAACCCGAAACTTCCTTACAAAGATTATATTTTGAGGAAAAATAAAGAAAACGTTATTAAAATCAATCAGTCTCTATTTTTTTATCTTTAAATCACAACGTTATGCAGTCTTCGACATGTTTACTGATTGATAATCAACATAACAAACCGTTGTTTAAGAAAAAATATTAGTAGCACCTTAAAAATAACTAAAATAGGTGAGGTATTTATTTGAATATTTCGAAAATATATTGAACATAAAATTACTCATTTAAGTTGTTACCTAATATCACAATAGATACTCAATATTCATGTAATAAACAAAGTAAGTTACGAGTCACGACATGATCAGGCACGTGGACGCGGCAAAATGTCTTCATTGCTTGTATTAAATTCAACGCACCGAACAGACCGATCACAGCGCGGGAACTCCCGAATGCAGTTTCGGTTTATGTCGTAGTTTCGCCAGGTTTGCAGAAACCGAAACCCGTTTGATTGCCAAAACTCGACCGAAACTGAACTTTCGGTCGGACGCTACCTACTTTTAATTTCAATTTCAAAAAGTTGTGACCCTATTATTGGCCAAAATGACCTGAAATGAATTTCCATGAATTGAATATATCACTATACCTTTTCCAGAAAGATAATCACCTATGTACTTTTCTTGGAACCTATTCCAATATCAGCTACCTAGAGAGGCAAATTGGGGATCAATAACTTGGAGTATTCCTTATCCCACCTAGTTATTTGACTGACGTTGTTTGAATGATGTTATGAATACTTTGTCAAGCAGTTATTTCAAATAACAAATAATGGTACCGACATAAAAAAAATTTGACCATCAACATTTAGACGTTTCCAAGAATCGTATAGCTCTTTCCTGATATATCTAACACAATGTTTGATACTATGATGCAATTTTCAAATGAAGAGTTCTATTTTGAAACTTATTTTCTGTTTTACTGTAGTTGATTTCTGTTGTAATTTATGTAAAGCATATTTCAGTCAAGTTTTATATATAGGTATATTGGATATAGGTAGGTTTCTAATTTCTATTCGCAATATACGTTTTATTTATTTGAACTGAATTGAAGAATGTTCCTTCCAAAATGGACAATAACATTGAAGAAGAAACGTTTTTAGAAAAGAAGTAGAAGCCTTTCTCTCAAAAAATATCAAGAGTTATTGCTAATTACATACCCATATGTCGTTTTTCCAACTTTAGTGAATGATTAATGTATAACCTAGTATTCTTTTTGTATAGATAATCCATCGATCATTCACATATATGATATTGAATGAAAATTCAAGAACTAGCAGATACTACACCAATGTATAAAAAAATGTTCATTTTAGATGAACATGTAGGTTGTTGTTCAGTATATACAATATACTTGAAAAAGGTAACGGTACTCAAGAAGAAATCGTTCGGACGTTCATTATACAGTGCGGACATAAAGAGTCTTCCACTCCTTAACTTTCAAACGAGACAAGATATAAGAGTACTTGGTTATTTTTGGTACAAAAGCCAAAAATGTGACATACCACTGAAACGCCACTATCAACTTGTTATTTAATTGTCTGGGTCACAAGACCCTTTTTTTGGAACTTTTATCCAGAGCTCATTCGATTCGAAATGACCTCTAGCAACTATTTGAAAAATTTCAAGCGGGGCTCGAAAAAATCGCAAAAGTTTTAAAGAATTCAGTTAAAAATTTGGGGTTTGGTTTTTTGAAAATAGCTCTGAGAATATTGAAAATATCCAAAGTTTAAAAAAACATCCTTGAAGAGCTGGAACTTTTCTAAAAAATCGTTTCACCTTTCGGAAGTCTATCACCAATATTTACAATTTTAATTTAGAGGCGAAAATAGTGCTAAAAATGAGCGATGTGCGTTCCACACGTGCTGACCTTTGAACAATAAAAATTATCTCAACCCATTGAATACCATTATTGAGAAAAAAACACATACCTATCAGACACTTGAATAAACGAAAATCCATGGAAACATTTGTTTGCGTCATTATTTTGTTAGATATACTTAAGTTAAGTAACTAATTCTCACAAGTTTTAAATTCACATAATTTTTGAACAAGAAATCTCAAATTTCATTCACTTCTTGGAGCTTTCATTGAAAGCTATCAAAATAAAAAAAAATTATTTTCCGCTTCATTATTAATAATCAAAGACGTTGAAAATGAAATATTCAATTGAAGCAATGAAAACAATTTTGTTCTTATATGAATTTATTCGTATTCTTGTTATTTGCAGTCACATAAAAATTATTTTTTATAATTTTTACCTCTCTTTGTTTACGAAATTGTTATGAACGTATGTATGGCTTATAAGATATTTGAAATTTTTTGGGGGGATTTTCATCAGTGATAGATATTATGGTTTCTAAAAACAAAATTGTTTCCAAAAAAAAATTTTTTTTTGCTCAAAAACGCATTTGTTGATTAACATTTTTTTTTTGCTATTATTGCTAAATATGAATATTAAAATGTTGAATTAATTAAAAAATGATTATTTAAATTCAAAATTTCTATTTCACTTTGATATTATGAATAAAAAGCTTTTTTTATTTATATTTTCTTTATTTATTCAGTATACAATACGTTTCAAACAAATTAATTTTCACAATATCATTTTTTTGATAGTATAAAAAAAAATAACCATGTGTCTTTTTTAGTGGAAAAAACCAATTTTTTTATATTTTTTTACACATCGCATCACCCGCCTTTAGCGCTATTTTCGCCCTCAATTAAAATCATAAATATAAGTGATAGAGCTTTGGGAGGTGGGACTTTTTCTTCCCTTCTTGGATTTTTTTAAAGTTCGGATATCTTTAATATTCTCCGAGATATTTGAAAAAAACCAAACCTCAATTTTTTTAAATTAATTAATTAACTTTTGCAATATTTTCGAGCCCCTCTTGAAATTTTTCAAACAGTTGCCAGAGGTCATTTCGAATCGAATTAGTCCTGGATCGTAATATTTGGTGCCCATGGACAAAAGTTCCAAAAAAAGGGATCTTGTGACCCAGACTATTTCACAAACACCAAAATTAGCCAAATCGTTCCATTAATTCAAGAGTTTCAGCAAGATAAGAAACATCAATAATTTTTTTATATATTAAAGATGTTTTAATTTTCACGTGGGAGAACGAATCAGTGTCATTATCATTATTTTCAGTGTCATTATTTTCTTTAAATTGGGAAATGGTGTTGAAAACGTAAATCAAAAGTCCAGTTACTATAACCCACAGAAAAAAGTGGACATTTGAAACATTGTGATAGTTATTATCAGTTTTTCATTTCCGTCTTACGTCAAAATTGTGATTTAGTTAAAGATAATAAATTTTTCATGTTTCAGGTTTGATGGATATAAATCAGGGGAAAGGTCCAGCTTTAAAAACGCTAGTTTCAGAGGTGGATTTAAGAATGAAGGTTACAAGGGTGGTTCCAGGGGTGGGTTCAGGGATAGAAATTCTGCAGGAGCAAACAGAAATGGTTCTGGGGGTGGTTATGGTAACAACAGTAGAGATCGATTTGGTAATGGACAAGATTTGCAAACAGTTGACTGGAACGAAATATCTTTGACACCATTCGAAAAAGATTTTTATGTGCCACATGAGTCTGTTTCCAAACGATCGACATCTGAAGTGGAGCAATATCGACATTCAAATGAAATCACAGTTGATGAAAATGCTCCCAATCCAATATTGAGTTTTGAGGAAGCCTGCTTTCCTGATTACGTGATGAAAGAATTTCGCAAGCAGGGCTACGAAGCTCCCACTGCTATTCAGGCTCAAGGTTGGCCAATCGCCCTGAGTGGCCACGACATGATAGCCATCGCGAAGACAGGATCTGGTAAAACATTAGGATATATACTTCCAGCAATAGTGCACATCAATAACCAAGAACCGTTAGGCAGATATGATGGACCCATAGCTCTTGTTCTAGCACCTACTCGAGAATTAGCTCAGCAAATACAGAAGGTGGCGAATGACTTTGGCAGATCTTCCAACGTGAGGAACACCTGCATTTTTGGAGGAGCTCCAAAAGGTTCTCAAGCTCGCGATTTAGAAAGAGGAGTAGAAATATGTATCGCTACTCCTGGTAGGCTGATCGATTTTTTGTCGAAAGGTACAACAAATTTGAATCGCTGTACTTATCTAGTATTGGACGAAGCTGATAGAATGTTGGATATGGGTTTTGAACCTCAGATTCGTAAAATTCTGAATCAAATACGTCCTGATAGACAAACCCTCATGTGGTCTGCCACATGGCCTAAACAAGTAGAGAAACTAGCCTCCGACTTCATGACTGATCCAGTTCAGCTCAATATAGGATCGATGGATCTGTCTGCAAATCATAATATTCAACAGATCGTTGAAGTTTGCCACGAATATGATAAGGAAGAAAAGTGAGTATTTTTTACTGAATTCAAAACTAGATAATGATCAAAAAACAATATAAAAATAGGTTTCCGCAGCCAGAGTCAAAATTTGGAAGAACAGTAGGCCATGAACTTATATAACCAGAAATGTTATTTCTCAGCAACGCCTCAGCCATTACTGAGATTTTGTTCTTTCCAATTTATTGTGAGGTGAATCATAAGGGCTGATATGGAAAGGGAATGAAATATAGTTTGATACCTAATACTGAAAATTTTTTCATTGCCATTCAGATGGATTAGAATATTCCCAATGGAAAATTCGCCATTCTGAACTTCTGAATAATCCTACTGATGTTTTCATATTTTCAGGTTAGGAAAACTTCTACAAGAAATTGGGAATGCTGAACTAGACTCTAAAATAATCATTTTCGTCTCAATGAAGAAGAAAGTGGAAGCGATTACAAGAACAATCAAGACGTATGGCTGGTCTGCAGCAACAATGCATGGGGATAAGACGCAACAGGAAAGAGATTATGTCTTGAGACAATTCAGGAATGGCAAGATAACAGTTTTAGTTGCAACTGATGTGGCTGCTAGAGGATTAGGTGAGTTTCCTTTTTTCTTCAAGTGTATTTGTTATGTATTTGGCAAAAATTTGGAGTGTTGGTAACCAGCTGGCGCCAGTTGAGACCAAAAATAATATCGAAGTAACTACTACTTACATATTTTTCAGATGTGGAAGGAATCAAACATGTCATCAATTACGACTACCCAAGTTCATCTGAAGATTACATACATAGAATAGGAAGAACTGGAAGATCTGATACCACCGGCACATCATATACCTTCTTCACCACTTCTGACTCTAGACAAGCCAAAGATTTAGTGTCCGTACTGACTGAGGCCAACCAGGTAAGGACTCAAATTATTATATAACAGATCCATTTTTGATAAGTGGTCATTTGGTTTTGCTAAATTATTATATAACAGACCCATTTTTGACAAGTGGTCATTTGGTTTTGCTTCTACTCTGTTCAGCTGTGTCGGCGGGAAACATACCAATATCTATTTAATTTCACTCATTCTCATCATTTTGATCATCTCAAATATATTTTCAATGAACGATATATTATCCAGCGATCATGTAATGATGGTTATCAACTCGTAACAGTCACCCACAGGTATAAGTTACGCAAGAAGTAAAACTGGGTCTTAGGTACCCATTAAAAAAAGGGGCCAAGAAGAATATAAAATTGAAAAAAAGTGTATTGAAATATTTAAATACATGTTTTTATCAATATTATGAAGTAAACAGTGAAAGAAGTCTACCTCACAAACAATTAAGGCAATTTTTGTACATTGTAAGCATATGGGATTTTCACACACCGCGCATTTGATGTTTGTTTTTCTGTCTTGTTTAGCAGGACAAAATGCACATCGTTTGAGTTTGGACTTCGATACAGTTTCTAAGGGTTCAGTGGGACCTTCTTATCAATTTTAAAAATATTTCAAGCCACTTCACGTAATTTAATTGTCGACACGGATATTCCCGTTGAAATTCCCGTGTAAATTTTCGTACACTCTACAAACAATCTATTTTACTTCTAACGACATAAACTTCCGCTTTCTTTGTACACTACTTGGACCTGCTACGGCATCCATCTTAATACTATAAAAATAATAAAATTGAATAGTATCATTCAGCTATTTGTAAGTTGTTTACTTACCTCGGAAACTATTTCAAAGTTGATGTATTTTGTAAAATACTTTATTGTGAGATTTTCACTACAACAAATTAACAAATCCGCAACACGTGTTTCGCTGCACAGTAGCTTTTTCAAGCGTGTTCACCAAGAAACTTAATTCTACATACATTGTGATTTATATATATATTTTGAAATATTACTATCTATCTAGACACCAATAATAATAGTCTAGAAACTAATCTATGACAGTTATACCTGAGTTTAACGAACATTTATACCTGAGTTTAATGACTAGGTCAACTGTTTATCTCACAATAAAGTGTGAATGTGATGAAAATCTATGATAATGTATTTTGAAAAACATGTATCGGCCAACACCTTCACAAGAAACATAACACACTATGCCTATGCAGATAAGGACGCTTGATAATGAAGAAACCGAATGACTAGTTATGGCATTTTAAGGAAACGAATGTAATAGATCTGCGAAGTGTTGATCAGTTTACCAATGTTTCAATATATTCAACGAACTGGTTCACCTATTCGCTCGTACATCCTATCGATATGCAGAAGCTATCTTGTTACGGGGGGCAAATTTTATGGAATCATCTTACTTTTCAATTATTTACAATGGCGATGCATAGACAATAAAAACGACCTCGGTAAAAATTTAGTTCTAACATTTAACATTGATGCCGTTAGCTATCAGTTCAATTTGTATATGAGTTACCTTCAATTGAAAATTGGCACCCCATGCTTTTTTACAACAAATTGAAGTTTTGCAAATAGATTTATTCTGATTTCAGATTTATGAAACGTTATTAGTTCCATCAAGCCATATAACTTATTATCGACATTGAACACAATCTTAAATTAGTCTAGAATTTTTAGTTTGCATTGTAATTAAAGCGTGTTGGTGGTATTAATCATCCACTTGCGCCACTTTTCTCCAATTAACCGTTACTTCAGCTTTTACTGTTTCCGAAGCCCCTTATCTTGGATATAATATATCAGTATTGCAAACGAATCCTCCACCCAAAGCGACGCCAATGAAAAATCCAGCTCAGAGAAGATACTGTGAAAGTTCGAGGAGCGAAAATAAAATAATTCTCTGCAAACATTTGACTTGGAAACCGCACTCGCTTCTTATTTCCTCTCGCCTGCACAACATAACTGATGTATATCCCCATGTCAGGAAAACCACATATATTTAATTAAAGTTTTGCCGGAGATTTCGTTTGTTTGTCAGCTTGTATACGGCGTATTGTAGATGATTTGGGATTACGTTGGCTCGCTGGGAAATATAAGCTCACTGCGAGGGTATTTCTGATAGGTCTGAGCAGTTGAAATTCAAAATGGAAAGCCACACGCCCTGTTGTTTAAGGAACGGTGGTTAAGTTCGTCTTCATTAACCATATATCTGCAGACGGTAGTGCTTTCCTGTGAATTTCTCCCTGGGCGATTGAAATAGGAATAATTTGAAGACGGGGGGTTGTCCAGTGATAAAATTATACTTCTTCAAACGTATTTGATAGAAATCCAGCAAGGGGCTACAGAGGAATTTTATTGATTTTGTTCGCCTCAACAAAATGTTTCACTTATTAGAAAAAACTAAGGACTTTTTACTTCTCCATGTTTATATAAAAACAGTGGAATACTTCTGAAAGAACAAAGAAAGCAATTCATATTGGAATGTAGTCTTCAAGAACTGGCGTCAATAATTTGGTTGGTTTCCTGGTTTTGCCGTGGTCTTTTTTTTAAGGACAAAACACAAGCACTACAGGAAAATCCTCAAGAATTGGATTTGAATCGCTGGAGATTGAATCCATTTGGAAAAACGTTCTCAGGAGGTTTATTCCACATAAACTCAGTTCTCCAGATGAAAGAGTTGTCAAACAGTGAATATCAATGTACAAAAGCTTATTTTGGATGAATGTCTGTTTACAATTATTCCTGTATGTTGAATTGAATATGACTGTGTTAATACGCTTCTTTTGGATAACAAAAATTATATTAATTCACGCAGTCTCTACAATGATATGAGAGATGTAGCAGTAAAAATTATTAGAAAGAAATTTTTTGGAATTCTGAAAACTTCAATAACTATGTTGATTCTAGATTTCCACCAATTATTAGAAATTCAACTTCACGCAACTCATAAAGCAGTGAAGTTTTGAACAAATTTAGAATTCCTACAGATAATTCTCAAAATTATGCACTTTTGATGTTTACTGTTCAAGTCTTTTAATTTCAAGAGAGTCTTGAGATTTTTATATTATCCAGGATATGAAATGTTTACAAGAATTGATGAGAATATTCTTCCATTTTCATATTAAAATTTGGTTGTGTAAACCCGAAGAATCCAACAAAACACAGAATGAGCACAGCGCCTTCGCCACTGTTTTTAAGATTTAATGTTTCGCCCAAATATCAGTTGCGCTAAAAGGTAATTCCGTATACTCTGAAAACCATCCAAAATTTACTTTTTCGCAAAACAAAACCAAAAATCATTCTTATTTTCAGAAAACAAACTTTCTCTAGAAACGTTTCATTCATATGTCTGCCAAAGGTGGGCAGATAGATTATTTCAATCAACCAACCACTGCTCATTTTCATTATTTTTATTAATTCAACTATTGTTGAATATGAACGTAATCAGATTATTCCATGAATTGAATAAAATTATTTCCAAAGATTATTTCAATTCCATTCCTCTGTTATCATCAATCATAATCAATAGCTTAACCACTGGTTTATATGAGGTTTTAATCGAGCATCCATTATATCTAAATCAAGTATTGAAATCCACATGTAATGACGTAAAAATATAAACTTTTTCACTCACAATGCTGTTTATTTCTGGTTAAAATGTGAATAAGGTTTTGTGTAGACATGCTTAAAGAACAGAAACTTCGTTCAAATATAAAATATCCAAATATTGAATAATTAACATAATTTCTCCTCATCTGATTATATATTTCGCTGCTCATCTGTCTAGCTTTTTGAAAAACGACTTAACATTATTAATTATTCCGTTTTGTGTGTATTGATAAAAATTAATGGTTTGAAAGGATTTGACTTTATAAGATAATTACGTTCAACATGGAAAAAATTATCAATATTACTGGAGTTTTTTCCCAACCCCAAACCGTTATTTTAACACCCCGAAACGTGTTTCGATCACCAATTGATCTTCTTCGAAAGTACGAGTCGAGGTGTTGAAATAACGATGTTAAAATAATCACCAAGATGATCACCAAGTGAGAGGAAGATCAAATTTGATCATCCTCTTGAAGTTGATCACTTGTGATCGAAACACGTGTCGAGGTGGTGAAAAAATTCCAGTAATATTCATTACTTCACGATAGGCTCCAAACAGTGCATCATAATGGATAAAATTGTTGAAATCTTATGATAAAATGAATGTCTAGAGCCAGTAAGCCCGAAAGTTTCACATTTGTGATCCAATATCAATTTGCAGTAAAAGCTGCAGGGAGTCATATGGCGGTTTCCTGGATGGCTGACAGGTACAGTAAATCTTAGATGAACTGTTTTTGAGTTTCTCAAAAGTAAATAAGTCTTAAGATGATACATTCCTACTTCGAAAAGCAATCAATTAGGATTATTATATATGAAGAATGTATCAACTAGTAGCAATAACAAAAAATGTTACCTCACACCTCTAGTGCCGAATACGATCTGTCGCTGAATTCGTCCAAATGTGCTAACCGTAATGTTCCCACGAGAAAAAAGTAATATTTTCTCTAGTACTATTCTCCCGACTACGTACAATCAAATTGTTGACTGAAAGCCTCCGGGAGGAATCCTGTTATCCCGCGTATCTTTTCTTAGCATTTTTTTCTATTCTTGCGTGTTCTCGCATATTCCGTGTTTAATATTTACAAAACATTTTTATTCTTCATTTTATTCCCTGGAGTCTCAAATATTGAACGAGGTATAATTTTCAGACATCTTTTTTTTATTACTTCCTGCTTAGTGCAGATGTACAGTCTCCTGAATAAACTGTGAAACCAACGTACAAAGTCTCCACTATGAGTCCATCTAATTATTGAATTCAAAATAATTTTGGTTAAGACAGGAAATGAGGGCTATGAAGATAACTTGTTTAATTAAGGGATTAGTATTCTTTTGAGTTAGAAAATTATGAATAAAGTTTATGCCATTAATCGGAGAAATGTTTGGAATAAATAAATAAAACTTGCTTTGATTCAAAAGGTTGCTTTAATTTTACTTTCAATTATGTACTTTTTTTATACTTACAAATGAAACAACACAAACAAAAAACTATGAAAGGCAAAAAACGCAAAAATTCAAATAAAAAAATATTTTACCTTAATCTTCGGAGGATGAATCTTCGCTAAGGTCTGAACTGATGTAATCTGGTTCAGTGTCACTATCTTCTTGCAAGTTGATTATCAGGTCGTCTACCATGAAATCTAATGTTGGTTCCTTTTCCTTGGAAAACACATTGAGCATGCTCATATCGTTTTTTCCAGTCAGTTTCAGAGAACGTACTGAAAAATTCATCGCATAATCTTTCCACGGTCTTTAAGCTAAAATCTACATTTCTTTGTGCAACATATTGCTTTAAAGACGCCCACACTAACTGTATAGGATTTAGGTCAGGGTGGTATAGAGGAAGTCCGTGAACGGTATACCTGTGGGCGCTCATAATTTCATCAATTTCATACATTTTATATCGCGGTTTATGAATTTTAATTAGACTACACACATACCTTTTCAACATATCTTCTGTAAAATGAATATTTCGTTGCCTTAGCTATTTCATCATTTTGATCATTCTATTACATAAAGTAGGAGACTTATTTACCTGCATATTGTGATAGGAAGCATTGTCTATTACTAAGACACTCTTTGGTGGTAAATTAGGAATAAGCCTCTCCTGCAGCCATTTTATATAATTCGTGAATTTGATCTCGTTATGATAATCACCTGACTGCATATTTGATCTTAATTTCAAATAAGCACTTTTCACAAAAACATTTTCACTTCCCGCATTCACTATTAATAATCTTTGCCCTTTTGATACTGGTTTATGTAAACCTTCACTAGTGGTAGTAGGTTTCGACCATGAAAATTATGGGTCGCTTTTCTTCTCGAAAATTCTTCGTACTTCGCAAAAACTTTGTTCTTAACTGAACGATATCTGGCTTTTCCAGTAATAATTTTAGATTATTTTTCGTTTTCCGCCAACGAAATCTCATGTCATGCATAACTTTTCACAAGCTTTCGTAGGCATAGTCGCAGCATAGTCCTTTATAGGTTTATTTTCTGCCGCTTCTCGTTACATAAAAAAAATTACATCAGCTATAACTTCCCTCGTTTTGACTTGTCAGCACTTTACGATTCAGGTTTGACTTGAACTCCATCCTGGTTAAGTTACAATAGTCAAATTATACCCTTTATGCTTTATTTCTGCTCGGACTGTACACTCAATTAACCCGCGATGCTCATTTAACAACAGACAAATTCGACTGACTGTCTTCTGCGCACTGCTAAGGCGGTCTCAAATTAAGATTTTGAAACTTTCTCCTATTCCTGACAAACTGTATGGGTACAGGCTCAAGTCAAGAGGGAAAATTAGGCAAGTTGTGGTCTGCAAAAGGCCGAGTTCTTATGAGCGATGCGAAATCGAACTGTGAGAGATGCGACAAAAAGTATATTGGTCAAAGTGATCGCACTAGTATAAGTCGTTTCAAGGAACATGCTTCATATAATTAGTTTCGTAGACCAGAGATATTAGATAAAAAATGTTTGGAGTCTTTGAAACGTGTAGGTCCATAACAACAGGCTTTCAAAAGTCTTTGAAAATTTCGAAATAAAGAAATGTGTAATATACGATAAAGGTCCCATTTCAAACAGCCTGTAGCTCACTCTAATACGTAATGAATAAAAATATAAATCAGGAAAATATTGAAAATCAAGATGTTATTGCAAAGTAACACAATACTAAAAATTCATTTGATGAACCTAATTTAATCTCCCTTATTACCTGAACTGATGATATATAATTAGATCTAACTTATATGTGATATTCAGTTTTCTCATCTCCTGATAATGCTGACTTGGTTAACAAAACGCGCATTGGAGCACAGCGTTTTTGTTCTAGTGTGGGACAATTATTTTCTTCAGAAGAAATGTGTAGGTTTCGAAAGTATGATAAATCATTTCCCCAATTATTTGTCTTGCAAGATGGACTTCTTCAAAAATGAATTCAGAAATATTTCATTCATTCTCAAGTTCAGCATATATTTTCTACAAACTATTGTTTAGGAAATGAGAGGAATACAAATTTGAAAAATTGTTTTTCAATAAGAAAAAGACAAAAGAGTAATTCGATATAGGTAATTAAAATTCCAAAAAAATATCAGTGTAAACTCATATTGCTCAATATTTGCAGAACTGGTAACAACGGCAGTAGTCTTCATGACATTGGTGACATTAGGAACAGTCTACTATACGGTATTCATTCAGTTTCCTACTTTGACGTTGGAAAACATACTTTCATCTTTAACAGTAATGCTAATGACAACAGAAATATTCTTTGGCGTGTGGTTCATTACTTGTTATAGAAAAGTGGAATATTACTAATATGAGTGAAGAATAAAAATATTTTCGGTTTTTTGTCTCATTCCATAGTTTATTTTTTCTATTACCTAAACATATATATCCTCAAAGTTGTTTTTTAACGGCAATGATGCAACAGATATTTTATACAGGGTGTTTTCTGATTGGGGTGGCAAAATATAATGGCGTGTTCTGGATAATGTTATGAAAAAAGTTCAGATGAACGTAGATCAGAAAATGATTTTTTTCCGAAATACAGGGGTTGAACTTTTCTAAACAAATCTTTTTTGTTTGCATTCATTTTGTCATGTTAAGTAAACCTCCTAACACTGAAAACAATATTGTCAAATTTCACGAAAATCTGACGAAATCACCGAACTTTGATTTCTGTATACGCCTGTATATTTTTTAACGCAATAAGGAAACATTCTACAGTATAACATAATTTCTGGGCTTACTGATAAATTGACAACTATTGGGTTGTTTCCAAACTGTTGTGCGTTTTCGTGAGACTGATTTAAACTGTAATAGCTCAATGAATACTAATTCGAATCAATCAAAATAGGCGCCATTTGAATCAATGTACTTTTGCTAACGTACCACAAGTTGATTAATTCCGTCAGCATAAAAAATGTATGCTCGAGATTCGATGAGTCAACGAAGGCCATTCATGGCTGGACCTGATTGGCGAAAGTTCTACCGTGTAGAAAGTTATCGAAGTGCTTGAGAAGATGGTGGTTAGTTGGTGAGAGGTCTGGGGAGTATGGTGGATGATTTGTGAAACATGCGGACGGGCTGCAGCTGATACAATTTTCGGAACATTTCGTCGATTTCCTCTAAATAGGAGAAAACTGCTTAAGCAAAGCTCTCTGGCTTACAGAGACAGGCTTGTCTGGCCATCACTAGCACACCGTCAGCGGCCATGGAGATCTTTTTAGATCTAACTCCTCTTTACATTTTTCTGAAGAGGGAGGCTAGATGGATTGCATATAGACTTGTGCATATTGCCAATTACACAAATTGATTCAATACAGAGTGCAAAAGACTGTTGGTGACAGTGAAAGTCACAGCATTCTGGAAATGACCTCTAACTTTATGCTTCCAACTATCACCTAGGAACTGCCTTATAAAGTAATGTTCCCAACTAGAGAGGACTGGATCCTCCGGGAGAAGGAAATATTAAGAGCAGATTGGTCCATAGACGGATCAAAAACACCTTCCAGTTCTGGTGTAGGTGTTTTCAGTCACAGACCCAGGATAGATATACCAACCTGCCTAGGAACCTATGCGACAGTATTTCAAGCAAAAATTTACGCTATTGAATTGTTTGCGGAGAGATTGACAGAATCCAACCTCACACACAAGTCAATAAAAGTATTCTCGGACAGTCAAGCGGCGTTGGAAGCTCTTGGCTCCTACCGAGCAACCTCTAAATTGGTAGCACATTGCTAAAAACGAGTCTGCTCGATAGGAGGATTCAACAGATTGTCTCTGATCTGGATTCCTGGCCATAATAGCCAGGAAACCAATGAGGCTGCTGACTCGCTTGCAAAGGAGGGTGCGGCAAGCAGCTTTATCATACCACAACCTGTCATTGGTATCGCTTTAGGTTTTCTCAAACATAGATTGAATATATGGCTGGCAAGAAGTTTTATGGACTTTTGGCCAAGGCGTTTATTGACCCTTTGAAGCTTGATACCAAACAAATAATGGACAACAGTAGGCATGAACGATGTCTAACAGGCCTTCTTACAGGTCACTGTCATATAA
>WOGP01003620.1:0-14953 GCA_015342065.1 Leptinotarsa undecemlineata
GATGAGACTGTCAGGCACGTCCTGGGCGAGTGCCCGGAGTTATCGTCAATACGAGAGTGTGTTTGGCGAGTCTTGGCCTACACCTGCCGATATAAAGGAGATGTCTCCCAGCGACCTGTCCACCTTCCTGGAAAGGACAGGATTGATGATGACCTAGCAGGACAACTCCTCGGGAGGATGTAAAATGGGTCACATGTGGCCTAAGTGCGTGGGCTTACTCTCACCCTCCCTACCCTACAGATACAGATGTATAGTTTGTAGTATACAGTGAGCACCATATGTAACGGATAAATTCATTTTCTACGTTGAATTATGTATTCGAAAAGACTCTGTGATATAAAAACAATACCCCCCTCAACGTGACATCGTCCCCCCATTTTTTGTAAATACAAAAAGGGGTCAAGTGATACCTCATTTTGAAGGGTATTCAATTTTCTGTAAAGCCATATCTTTATTTTTTAATTTCCTGCATGCGTCATAATAAAACAAAAAATTCAAAGTGTTGAAAGGAAGGTATTCGTAGGTATTCCATTGAATCCGTCCGTTGTTTGTCACCCGTGACAGTTGAGTAAAAAATTGTATGTTTTCTGTGAACTTGCTGAAGTTATTGTTTGTGTTTCTTGTTCAGTATTACTTCAAGATGATAGCCTAAAAGTTCTAGCAATGTCCCATTTGACTGAACGCCAAAGAGTCGAAGTATTAATACTACTAGGTTGTGGGGACAAAACTCGAACCCAGAAGAATGTAAGTGAAATGTTCAATAATGAATATTCTGATCATCACATTTCTCAATCTACCGTTAGTAGAATAGAAACGAAATTTCGTGAATTTGGGACTGTCAAAGATATTTCAAAACCAGGCAGGAGTGTATTGATTGACGATGTGAAGAAATTGGATAGTTTGGTAGACATGGAGGAGAATCCACATAAACCTACCCGATAACTTGCCGCCGATTACGACATAAGTCAAAGTTTGATATTGCGTATTTTTAAGTCTGAAAAGTATCACTCTTATAAAGTATAATTGGTACACAAACTCAACGAAGACGATTCAGATCGCAGAATTGAGTTTTGCGAAATACTGGGAGCCAGGTGTCTGATGGATCCTTCGTTCAAGAAAAATATATTGTTTTCGCTTGAGGAGATACAAATAGAATTGCTGAGAAAGTCCAAAAAGTGCATATCAGAACTGTTTCGAAGATTAGAAAAAGTGTATTAATAATCGAAAATCATCGACTTTATGTTGATGATAGACATAGACACTACCTTGCATTGACGAGTGGCCAAACAGCCCGAAATCGGTCTGCAAGTGTGTTTCAATAATTGAAATTCTATTGCGGCAGTTGTAAAGCCGACAACATATGCAGGAATGACTTCTCCTTTATATCGGCAGGTGTAGGCCAAAACTCACCGAACACAGGGGAGTTTCATCTTTCTTTCAAACATTCTGCATAGGGGTGTGTCCGCTAGCCCCATATTGTGGTGGCGTTTCCTCAGTTGACAGTGATCAGTCAGAAATCCTACTGTTAAGCGTAGATTTTTTCTGGTCATCGCCAGTTATTTCTTCGGCGTCAGCTTCCCAGGGTTGTTAGTTCCGCATTTGTCAAATTGTGCCACTGGGTCCTAAAATTCTTAGTCCAGCCGCTTCCGTGGCTAAAGAGTCGGCAATGTGATTACCTCTACTCCTGTCGTGCCCTTTAACACGCCTCAGAATAATGATATTATCTACCGTGGCTTTGGTTGAATCTTGGTGGCACTCTAGTACTAGCCCAGAGATAACACGTTGTCCGTTCAAGGCTAATTGGGTTTGTCTGCTATCAGTGCAGATTGTTATGTTTCTGTCAGACATTCCTTTCCTATGTATTTCTTTTCTGGCGAATGAGATACCAGCCAGTTCTATTAGGCTAGTCTTTCGTGGTATTAGCCAGGGTAGTAGCTGTTTTCTGATAGGTGTCAGTCCATCAACATAGGGAGTTGAGACTAGCCTTAACGAATTTTTTTTTGAATGATTTGATAAAAAGTACGCCAATTGGTGAAACATTAAAATTATTGAATGCTATTTCAAAAAAAGAGCAAACTTCGTGTTTCATTTCTCACTTCTTCAAGTTGTTCAACAATATTTCCATAGATGGCGTTATAGTCGCTTGTGTTGTATCGATGTACACGGAATTCCATTTCTAACAAGTGGCATGACAAAATATTCAGAGCTTCATTTCAAATCTTGACTTTGATTCATTTCTGATCAAACTGAAATCAATTCAATTTATTTTTTAATTTAACATATTGACTTTTATGATTTCAAATTAATAATTTTTTGTCCCATAAACAACTGATTGCCGCCGTTTACAAATATTTCGTTGTCACCTGGTATAATCACCTTTTGAATTATCGAAAGTTACGAATATTGGCAGTGTGTTTATTAAATCCCTAGATATACAAGAATGATATCCAAACAATATACCTCCATTTTCGCTCTGCTTGATTTCAAAATGATTGTGAAAAAGTACCATCCTACCATGATTGAAGAAAAAAAAAACAATGGAATGAATGTTTTTTGCTTTCTCAAACCCCGCATATTCGATCTGCATACTCCACATTCTATGTGCGTGTTGGAATGTCCGAACATTAGCAATTCGTTCATTCGTTTTTGTCAGTCTTAAGCAAAATTATCTACAATTAAATTTTATTAAAGAAAATAATTTTTGATTACCTCAACACAAAAACGTTAATGGGTGCAAAAATAAACATCAACTACTGAATACTGGGTAAGTCCAACAGAACCAACTAAAAAAAAAGAAAACAATTAACACCAATTAACATTCATATGACATTCAAGTTTCACAAGCCTGGAACATGATCATAGGATAGAAGCAAAAGCTCATTATATACAATACACAGCTAGTGCTGTGGGAAACAGTTATAAGTACATGCTGATACACAGTATGTTGGGTTAATTCGTTCGTTATGGCAATATCAATTCCAGGTTTTCATCAAACTATATCAATATTCCATTCAAGGATCATACTTTCATTTCAAGTCACAGAATAAAGCTTATTGGAAAACTTTTTTGTGGAAGTGAATTTTGAGTCAAATTTCGATATATGGAACAATGCAAATTTTGAACCATCTGCTTTCGACTTTGAAATATTATTTTCACAAATATATGAAAACGCTCGTATAATACCTGAGCTGAAGGGTCCCGGGCCTAAGAAAGAAAACACATTTTTTTTATCAAAAATGCGTTTTTCAGCACCGCTGAACGATTCAACTTTTGCCTCTCAATATACCTCAGTTTCAGCAAAAACCTATTTCTTCCGAAGTATTTTTACCACTTCATGCAATTTTGCCATTGTTTTCATTGATTTGCGACAGTGTGCTTTGTCTTGATGAAGCGACACCTTCTTTTTTTCAAATGAGGTCGGTTTTCCGCAATTTCGGCTTTCAAACGCTCCAATATCGTTTTGTATTATTCACTGGTGATGGTATTTTCCTTCTCAAGATACTCAAAGAACAATACATCACGCACATACCAAAATACTTAGGCCATAATCTTTCCAGGCGATTGCTGTGCTATCGGGCGCTTTGGATGAGGTTCACCAGTTACTCTCCACTCAAATAACGATGGTTTCGAATCCAGAGTGAAGTCATGGATCCATGTTTCATTCATTGTCACATATCGACGCTAAAATTCCGGTTTATGTTCGAACATGGCCAAACACTGCTCAGAATTATCAAGACGTTCTTGTTTTTGGTCAAAAGTGAGCTCGCGCGGCATTTATATGTTTAAAATATTCAAAATATGTTATACCGTTAATCAGCAGTTGCACCCCTACGAACGACAACCCTCATAAGTCGAAACTTGTGCGACTAACGAGGTCTTACCTTTGAACGTACGATTTCTAACATATGAAGCCAACATGTTCCTTTGATATCTTTACAGTGTCAGCTTACTCACGCACCTTTACTTTTTGATCATTCAAAACGATTCTGTAAAATGTTTTTATGTTTTCTGGCGTTACTGCCTCATTTGAACGTCTACCACCATTTTAGTGTTCTGTTATCTGTAGAGTAGGGAGGGTGAGTTAGACTCACAGCACTTAGGCCAAATGTGACCCATTGTACATCCTCCAGAGGAGTTGTCCTCCTAGGCCACCGTCCATCCTGTCCTTTCAAGGAAGGTAGTCAGGTTACTAGGAGACATCTCCTTTATATCGGCAGGTGTCGACCAAGACTCGCCGAACACACTCTCTTTGGCAACCTTGAGGTGTCTCACGTTTTCCTCAGTGAAGGTTTTGGAAGATGCAGTGATATTACAGAAATTGGGAGGCTTCTACAACCTTGTTGGGGTTTCCTCCATGGAGGTGCACAAGTCAGGGAGCTTTCCTGCAGGTGCAGCCAGTTCCTTACCTTTATTCAAGGCGGAGCTCTTGGCGCCCGCTGCAGGAAGTGCCCACGCTGTTGTTCAACCTCATTCCAAGCGGTAGAATGGGGTGGACAGTTCTGTTCAACTCAGTCATCGCCTTAGATTGAGGTGAGTACTTCTGTCCAGCCTCAGAATTGGTTTTTGTTGTTTCTGTTGTTTTTTTGTGCCTTGGGAGCTGTCTGACTTATCCATTCATTCCAAGTCTCCAGAAAATACTGCAACCTCTTGGGCTTATTGCGTTTATTCTTCCATCTTCTCATGACACCCATTCCATCACTCTCGTTCCCTGTACTAGTTTGTACAGGTTCCGTGTTGGATGTTCGTTATATTGTTCTGGGCGTAATTTTGTACGTCCATATACTGCCTGCCTCCTGTGATTCACTGCCTCACATTTGCATAAGATGTGTAGAGCTGTTTCTATCCCTTCGTTGCATAATCTGCAGCTGAGGTCTCCGTTGTGCAGCCCCATTTTATTCAAGTGTCCTCTAAGCGGACAATGACCGGTTAGTAACCCTGTAATTATTCTGAGCCGATCCCTACTATATTGAAGTAGTTCTTCGGTTCTTTTCTCGGACGGTTTCCTAATGAAGATTCTACTGTATTTGTTGCCAGGTACTTTTGTCCAGTACTCTGTGTGCTTCTTATTGGTCCATGTCCTAATCTAGTTTCGTACCATTGATTTTGGTACCCCCAGAGCTGGTTCAGGACCTATATATGAAGTTGATGATCCGTGTCTAGCGCATTCATCAGCTTTATCATTCCCTGTGATTTCTGAATGCTCTGGCACCCAGTACAAAGTTGATTTGTACCTGTTTGCAAGTTCAATCAGTTTTTCATGGCATTCCCATACCAGTTTTGATGTCTCCTTCGGGTTTGTCAGAGCCCTCAGTGCGCTCTTGCTGTCTGTAAAAATATTGATCCGCTTATTTCTTTGAGGTCTCAATTTAATAAGAAAGAAAGAAAATAATAAGAACGGAGTCCTCATAACACTTCTCAAGCCATTTCTTCGCTTGAACAATATTTAGTCTCATCAAGAAGCATTGTAAAATAAAAACACGAAATAGTTTGGATATTGAGTTGGGAATTTTGTTAGGTATTACAAATTATGAAATAACGATGCACGAATAAAAATAAATTAGCCCTCCGGGGCGGCTAGATTAATTTCAGTGGCGCATTTGCTTTCCAGCTGCAGGAAAACCAGGAAAAACCTGTAGCATCACATCAACAAAAGGTCATGATCTACCAATATTCTCTCTTCGAAAAAGTAAAACGTAGGGTGGATCCATAGGCTCCACTACATTTGAAATATTGCCAGAATATTTAGTGACACGACTATCGTCTTTGACCCATAAGTAATAATGACCAGATTCAACGGCAGAACCACAGTGAACACTAACTGCATGGAGATTAAAATAGTGGTCTGCTAGATTCAGGTGTTCATCTATTTTGAACCTTCGCAAGAGTTTGGTGCTTTTGTCGCAGCAACGATAATGGGATTGTAATATTTTAATAAACCAAAAAATGACTTGAAAAATTATATATCCACTAAATACTCACAAGATCCTGAAGTGAATCAAAGAGGAATAACATGGAAAAGCTTAGCATAAATCCATTGCCTGAATTCATTCAATATACAGTGCATTTCTTCAATGCCTCCCTCCCCTTTTATGTTTTGAACGGGTCATGAATGGGATAATGAAATTATTGCACGAGTACTTTGTTTTGAAGTAAAATTGACAGATGAATCTTTCAAGATGGCGACTAGGCGCCATCTGGGAAGAAAAAGTTGAATATAAAGAGGGGTCTTGTGATACATCTTTTTGAAGCTCCTAACAAATGCTTCACAACTCCAGAATATAATATTAATATCTTCAACTACTACAAAATGGCAGAACTTTTAATAATTGCCTGAATACATTGAGATTTAACTACATAATATGAGGTAATAAGCTTGAGGTCAGTTCAGAAGATGCTCGAAATGATTGCCTTGAACTTCTTTACATATGAACAGCCTATCCCATATTTCACGCCGAACAGTTTCGAACCCACTAACGTCAATATCTCTACAAATATTTATTATTCTCTGCCGTATATCCAATATTGAAGCAGGTTCAGTTCCATACACCTTTAGCGTCAAATATCCACATAAAAAAAGTTCAAAGGTGTCAAATCTGGTGAGCAGGCTGGCCATTCTGTAGGACCTTGACGGCCAATCCAACGACCGGGAAAATTAGTAATCGAATAGTTTCTTACTTTTCTGGAGTAATGTGATGGTGCTCCATTTTGTTGGAATACAATATCCATATCGAATTCATTAGGATTCGCTTCGACGATTTCAGTGACGAGAGGGTCAGCAGTAGTTTCCAGCATATTCAAATACAGCTCCCCTGTTGAATTCTGATCACTAAATAGAGGTCTTACAATATGGTTTCCCAATATTTCTGACCAAACGTTAACCGTCACGGAAAACCCTCACGGAATGTTCAGCCATTTTGTAGTAGGTGAAGATATTGACGCCCAGTCGCCATCTTGAAAGTTTCAACTGTCAATTTCACTTAAAAAATAAAGAATTCATACATTACTTTCATTATACCAAGTTTCAATTTTTTTGAGTTGACCCTTTCGAAAATTAAAAGGTGGGGGGATATTAAAGAAATACACTGTATTTCAACAGAGATATTCAAAAAAAGTTGAAGTTTTTTTGGGCCAACATAATGTGAACATTTCATTTATATTGACAAAGTAAAAAAAATTAAAAATTTATCACATGAAAGTTGAAGTAGGTTTCACAACAAATCACAAAATGAAGACAGATAGACATCATGCAACAACGAACATTTAGAAAAAGCAATACACATGCATTTCCAAAAATAAAACTTTCCCTTATAGTAAGGTTAGAATCTGCCAATCGAAAATATTCGTCAACTACCTACAAACCTTTTGTTACAAGGTTGGTAAGCAAAAAAGCTACATTCTAAGCTACGTAGGCACTTTACAAGTACATTCATTTACGAGGTAAGCCAAAAATACTCTATTATACCTGTCGCCGATTTTAGTACAGAGACTACGAGTTACGCAAATCTACCAAAATACAAAATGTACTAGTAAAGTTCAGTCAAGTGGAAACTGTGTAACCAAGCGTCATCGAACTACAAAACTAAAACCAAAGGATAAATAAAAGCAATGTGTATACTCATTTATCGTTTATCTTCAACTTCCTGAGACAGGACACTGTTTAAATGGTTTAGCTAGGACTTACGGGTGGTGCAAAACTCGAGGCTGTGGCAACCCGAGTTCAACATTTCCAATGACACCTTACTATAAGGAAAAGGTAAAAAGTTTCTATACACTTCCATAGTAATCATATTCAGACATGTTTTTGTTATAATTCATTGGTCATAAGCACATTTTGAGATCACTCCTCACAACGTAACATTAAAACAATATGGACCATTCGAGATTTAGGAGAATCCTTTAGTAGTATGGTGTCATGCATCCATTTAGTTCAAGAATGGATAAAATTCATTCTTTGCATCAAGAATACCATTGGAAAAAACAGCAATATTAACGCAGCGCATTAGAGATTACCACTTCCTTTGTTTTAAAATACAGGGCTGCTCAAAAAATTAGGTAAATGTTCAAATTCTGCGGGCTACGTACATTCAGTGAACGATTTTTTATGTTGGTACATTTAGAACATATGTTTATAGTTTTAGCCGTTGAGCATGTTTTGTTTGAAGGTTAATGACAATGTTTCATGATGAATTACAATAATTCGGACTTCTATAATCTGATATTATATAAAATGATTTGAAATCCCTGAAAGAACTAAAAAAAAAAGAAATAATAATTAAAGAATAAGAGTAAGAATGGCAATATAATATTATATAGGCAAAAAACCTGAAATGAAATAATAGTGAAAAAAAATACAAGTAAAAATGGAACAAGTTGAACAAAAATATATAAAAAATACAAATAATAAAAAGCAAATCAAAAGATAAAAATGAAGATAAAAAGTTAAGAGATTCCAAGCCAAGTTACTTCACGAAGCTTCGATTGTTAGTATCCACAATCGACTTCAGGGGTTTCAAATAATTTAATATAATATTAGATTTGTTAATAGATTGTTAATAGAAATTGATAAATAAATGATTATTTTTTGAAAAAAATGAAAATTCACCTTATTCTTTGAAGAGACCATGTGATAACAATGCTATATTCTGAACCGTAACAGATATGAAGACGATTCAATATAAAAACGTTACTATCGTGAAAAAAGTACAATGGTCAAAGAACATTTACAAGGACGTTCGCCCTTCTCAAGCAATACAGAGAAAACTGAAAATGTTGTTTTTGTTTAGATCATATCAATGTTACCAAATAATGAAGAAATAGTCGAAGTAAACGATATTGTGCACACTTCAAGTTGGCTGCACCCTCAAAGGGCAAAGAAACCAATACATACAACTGAACTGGCTGCGAATTAGTCCACGTGGACTATTTGCGGAAATTTGCGGTTCGTATTGGATTATTTTTACTAACAGAGTTTTATGATTGGTTGAAGAGTTATAAAATTAAATTTGAAGTCATGATACGGCGAAGAATAGAAATCGGGAATGCCAGGATGGTTGTCGCCGTCGTGTCATCAATGTTCTGTTTCAGGAACTGATCGCGATTTGAGTGCTGAAATTCAATATTAGTGTAGTTATAATAACTCAAAATTTTCATTATCTGTTTGAAATTTGGCGTCCTTGGACAAGTACTAATAGTAATAACGAGTGTGATAACAAAGCAGACTTTTTCCAGTGTAGTGATTCCAATAGCAATGGTGAACAATGTTAAAAAGCAAAAAACCAGTGAATAATAAAAAACTAGGATTCAGATTCAAAATAATGGACAAACGTCAAGCAGTTATGGCAATCAGAAAAATAGTCGAGTGGCGTAACAAGTACTTAGAACAAATAACTAACTTGGTATGACACTCACAACACAATCACGAATGGGTGGACTGATGGTTCAAGAATGTGTACGCCTAACATGCCTGCAAACAAAGGATCGCGACTAGTCATTGTGTATTGCGGAGGAAGTAAAGGATGGGTTCCGAATTCTTTGATATTATATGGAAAAAAACTTGAAGATTGCATTGTTGACTATCAAAAGAGCATGGAAGCTAGTATTTTTGAGTAATGGTTTGAAAACATGTTGATCCCAAATTTGGATGCGAATAGTGTAATAGTTCTTTACAACGCTTCCTATCATTCTCAACAGCTCAACAAAGTACCCAATAAAAATTCGAGGAAAGATGAAATACAAAGTTTTTTCATGGATAACAATTTGTATTTTGAAGATAACTATACCAAAAACAAACTACTTGGAGTTTAACACACAAAAACATTTGAAAAAGTGTATGACCTTGTATTGCTGAAAAGTATGGACAAACCATAGTAGACTTCTTCCATTTTTTGTGTTTTCAATCCTATCGAGTTGATTTGGGGAAAATTGAAACAAATCATCAGGCGTAAAAATAATTTTCCAAAATTTGATAAGAAGGTAATGAAGCTAATTAAAGAAGAAGTATCTAATACTACTGAGACTGGGCAGAAAAGCATTAAAAAAGTAATTTCAGTTGAAAAAGGTTATATGGAGATTGAACATTTCCATATTAATAATAATAATAATGTTTATTTCAAATAGAAAAATTAATACAATCAATAAATATAGAACAATAAACATATATGCTCACAGAAGCAAGGGGTTGCTTGTGCGTGAGTGTGAAAAAGTAAGTTGATATTTAGTAAGCATGATATAGAAACATACGTAAACGGTAAAATAGATGAATATATTTTACAATAAATATATTTCACAATAAAACCAAACATAGGCTTGTATGATATAAAAGTCGAAGATATTTTAGGGAAGACTAAGAACTCAATTTTGCAAGATAAGATCACATCTGGATGAAAAATGATTACCTATAGTACTATGTATCAGATCAAAACATTAATTCGTCAAAATCATATTTTTTCAGATAATTATATTGAACATCTCACCCATAGGAGTTTTTCTTTAAAGAAAAATCAAGTGAAGTATTCGATTCAAAATAACGTTATAAGTTAAAATTATGTCATGAATTCTGGCCTTATTGGTTCTCTCCGCATGACCGTAACATTACTGTAGTGTCCTATCCAGTTAGACACCACCAAGGACGTTATTGACAATCACAGAAACAAAAAAGATTAGAAAGATCTTTACTTATAACACAAGTTGGACTTGCGAAACATAAAAACTCAAAGTCATTTCCACAATTTACTATCACTCACTCTCAGGTAAAACCATCAATCAGTACATGCTTCGTACCTTTATAGGTTCATCATCAGCTAATTATTTAAAATTATGGAAAATAAAATGTTATAATGGAGAAAAGAAAATTATCACATGTTACCAATTTCTAAATGGTCACGATGCCATGGTAATAGTAGTGAAATTTTTTTGTATTCAGTGAAACGATAGCTGTTATAAACTAATTGTTTTAAAAATCAATCCTAACCCATTGATTATTCCTCTTTCAGTTCTCATCGAGGAATTATTATCAGCTCATTTTCAACATTGGTCCCCATAAATTTTAATATTTGTAAGTAGTTGAACGTGTCTTTTTCATATTTTGAATATGTCCATTGATCTCTGATATGATGAGATTCAAGTTTCAGTAATGACTAATAGAATATGTTTGTTACTAAAAAGGTCTTACCTTTTAACGTGAGATTTTTAATACGGGGATGTAGGACTGATTTTGACCGTGATTGACAGCATTGGGATAAAATTTTTCAAAACAAAATTGAAAGAATATGTGACACATTATAAATGTGTATGTATATGTATGTATGTGTATATGTTTATATGTATGTATATCTGTATATACGTATAAACTAGATGGCTCCTGATGTGGGTTCATTATGTTATTATTTTGTCTATGTAGATATATATCTGTGTGTGGATATTTATGTATATGTTAATGTATATGTATATATAGATCTGTGTAATAATTTTAGCATGTTCCATACTTTTTTTTTATTGTTTATATTTCCTTTATACATTGTAATCTGATTATCCGATGATAAATAAAGCATTCATTCATATAATGGAATGTTGATCAGCGTTAGAGTGGATGGTAGGATAGTTGTTAATTTTATAAAGCGGAATTATTATGTCGCCGTCAGAGATAGGCGTTTTTATTTTGATTACTTGTTCGGATCTAGGTGTTTTCGTAATCAGATTTAATTCATTGCTTCTTTTGTGAAAGTGAAGCTCAATTTTTGAGAATGGGGTCAATAAATATTCCTTATCGAAGTCAACGGTAGCTTGTAAGTTATCCAGGCTAATGAGACCATCAAAAATATTGTGAAATTTAAAAAGAAAGAATTTGCATTTCATTGGTTTGGGAAAATATAATATTTTAGATGCTGGAATGCTTATATTGTATTTATGTGAAAATTTCTGAAATACTGTGGAAACATTAAATGGATCATTTCTCATCAAGTTTGGGAAACATTTCAATGCAATCTCGGGATCGATAAATAACTTTGTAGAACCAGAGTGGATCAAAATTTTAATAGTGACAATTCATTAGAATTAGACGAGTTGAATGAAAATATTTGAGAGTGTTTTGATTGTTTCGAGGCGCTTAATGAAAATTTATATTTTCATTTTCTGTTTATTCTGAATTTGACATTCCGTGTTCATTTCTTGAAATTTATCCCATTTATCTCATTGGTCACTATGAATATATTGATTACGTTGATGAGAATCAACATATTGGCCAAAGTCATTTGTTTCAGTATTGAATAATTCGTCGCTTACAAAATTTCTCTTTCTGCTATTTTGAAAATACGACTGTTGTGGAGTATTAGGATTTCTTAATGACACATTCACTGAATTAGGTTCAGTTCGAGTATTTTTAGTAGGCGTACTCAAGTTTTCTATTTTAAATGCTTGTACATTTGTTAAACGTTGTTGTGGTTGATTTCTAGGTCTTTGTTGAATTTGAATTGGTAGTGATGAAAAGTTCATTAGTTTACGGAAAAAGTTATTGGGTGTATTTGAGTTGAAGTTATTGTTATATCTTTGAATAGGTCATTGAGGAATATTGATAGGTCTCTGAGGTTGGTGCATTCTTTGAATTGGGTTAGATATTATACTATTTTTACGGGGGCAATTCCAATGCTAGGTTATTATTTCTTCAATATGAACCTTCATCTACAATGAGATGAAAATGATTCTATAATTATCTGACATTATGCTGAATTATTGTTTCTTGACCACAACCAGCCTGCTCACTCAGTGGTGTGGGCGTGAGAACTCTAAAAAAAAGAAATTTTATGTAAAATAAAGGGGCGCCACCCGTTTAATACGGTTTTGTGTCGCCAAGAAACTTACATAAACGGGAAAGATATATAATTGATAATTATAAATAACAAACGATCATAAATAATCAACACTTAATGTCCAATAAAAATAATTGATTTACTAGATATCATTTAACCAATACAAGTTGATAACTCTGGTGGATATTTGCATTAATCTCACAACATATCATTAATATATGGATCTCTAAATATAGCTATAATTGGCTCACAAAATTATGACATAAGAAAATATAGTTCTCATATATTTATGTGGTAATATTTTTTTTTATATAATTAAGGAAGAGCCTGCACTGGTATTTCTTGGTTTTTGCAGTATCGTAGCAGCAGTCCCAGAGGAGAATCTATAGATAAACTCGCTTACTGGAAGTATCCTTCTTGCAATATTGTATAAAACTTTGACTTGAAGAGATTTCCTGTTTCCCCCAGACAATCTATGGTCGAGCAATAAATTGAAAGTGATCTGTGGTACGTTCAAGAAAATGGAAAATCCAAAACTGGAACCCTAAATACTATACCATTCGAATCGTATCATACAACAAAACAAGGAAGGCGAAATATATTAGTTATTTTCATTGTTTGTTTTTGCTTACCTCAATATTAGAGGGTTCATTTACTCAATAGTAGGTTTCAAAAAGAGAATGATAAGACACAAAATTTCCTTCAGTAGAGTTCAGTGCACAAATCCATAAAAGTAGGAAATTTCAGGATTGGTATCAATTGGAGCATCAAACATCCTCAAATCGACAATATCAATACCAAGCATGGCCGTAGCCAGAGGGGATCAAGGGGGATTGATCCCCCCCGAAAGTTCTACAAGCAATGGCCATCCAAAAAAATTGGCTTGTTTGATTATCACAGGAGTCATGAGTGTAACGCTAACCGCGGCAATGGAATTAATTATTGGTCTATCCCCTCTGAACCTGTACGTTAAGGAGGTTGCGTTAATGGTCATGTTTCGATTGCGCACGGCTGGTATAAACCTCGAAGTAGGAATGGGTAAATTGAGGCTGAGCCTGTGGCGAGAAGTGCTCACTGCGCAACCTCTGTTCTAGGCAACCAGTGATGCATTTGTACCCAGGGTTGTGGTTAATAAACCATACAAAATAAAACAGAACACAGAGTCAGATGCTACAAATGCAAAACGCATATATACAGATGGCTCAAAAACCAATGAAGGCGCAGGATGTGGAATCCACTCCAGATCACTAAGCCTAAGGATTTACTGGATAATGGAAAAAATATTAGCGTGGTTCAAACAGAACTGGCTGGTATCTTAATTGCCACAAAAGAAATAACCAGGAAAGGAATTTCTGACAAAAATATAACAATCTGCACTGATAGCAGACAAGCCCTATTAGCCTAGAACAGACAACGTGATACCTCAGGCCTAGTACTAGAGTGCCACCAAGATTTAGCTAAAGCCTCGGTAGATAATAATATCATGAGGTGGACGACAAGAATAAAGGTAATCGCATTGCCGACTCTTTAGCCAAGGAAGCGGCTGGACGAAGAATTTTAGGACCCAGTAGCACATACGGCCTGATAACTTCGACAATTGCGGAACTAGCCAAACGTTATACCCATGATCAATCCCTTAAGAAATGGGATGAAATCAAAGGCGACCCTGGGAAAATGTCGCCGAAGAAATATCTAGCGATGACCAGGAAAAATCTACGCTTAAGAGTAGGATTTCTGGCTGGTCACTGTCAACTAAGAAAACACCTCCATAATATGGGACACGCCTCTATGCAGGATGTATGAACAGAAAGATGAAACTGTCAGGCATGTCCTTTGCGAGTGTCAGGAGTTATCGTCAATAAGAGAGTGCGTGTTCGGCGAGTCTTAGCTTATACCTGTCGATATAAGGGAGATGTTTCCTAGTGATCTGTCCACCTTTCTGGAAAGGACAGGATCGACGATTACCTAGAAGGGCAACTCTTTGGGAGAATGTATAATGGGTCACATGTGGCTTGAGTTCTGTAGGCCTACACTCACCCTCCCTACTTTACAGATACATATACAGGCTGATTCACGGTGGATGGCACATTAGACGTTTCTGGTGAACCAGACAACGGATCACTTTGAAAATTTAATGGAGGGCATATTCG
>WOGP01003621.1:0-14949 GCA_015342065.1 Leptinotarsa undecemlineata
TCTTAAATGCTGCATTTTACTCTTGGCGACAGCAAATATATATTAGCGGAAGCAATTTGATTTTATAACAGTTATTTTATTGTTTTGGAATTGTAGTAAATATACCATACTATGAAATAGTTGTGAAAGTATCATTTAAGTGACAATATGATAATGAAAATAAAATTGTGTTTGAAAGCATTCTAATAAAATAATTTCATTAAAACTACAGGTAACAGTTATAAAATAATCTTGAAATAGTTTTATAAAGAGCATAAAAACCTTACAGAAAAGTACTATACAACTGCTACAAAGCAATTTACTTTTACAAGAAAGTATGTTTTATACGTTAATTATAATTTCGTGACTATTTTATAACGGATTTTTTATTTCATTTTGTGAACGTTTCTATGACAAATCTATAAAATAATTATATTGCTTACATGTGTATTATGTTAACGAATCGTCTAATATAATCAATTAGCATTTTGGAAATAATTATAAAATACCAACAAAATAAAACTGTTGCAGCACGATGAAATTATAAAACTATTTTGCTGGTTGGGCACTTTTCGAAAATAACACAAAGTACTGCACAAAAGACTTTTACATATCTGTGGTTCTCAATCAGTTTAACCGACACAATTCTCAGTTTATCGGAGAAATTCTTGTATCTAACGAAATAACTATCTTATTCATCAGATGTACTCCAATGAAGTTTATAATGTATTTTATAATTTTTGTAGAAATTCAGTGAACTTCCACAGCATTGGTGCTTTTAAAGCTAGATATAATTTTGCAATTTTTTTCTGGGTGTACGAGAATGAAATAAAAAATATCAGTTACATGCATCGCAGAGTGTCAACGAGAAAAGACAACTGATAAAAATTTGCGATAGTTCTAAAATACAGATTAAAAATATCAGCAACTATATTTCTATCGCTAACTATTTATTTATTTAGTATCAATTCATGATTGAATCTCAATTTGGTTCTTCTGGCTGTCTGATGTTTTACTATATTCCAGATTTTATTTTTCACTCACGGAAGAGTGCATTTTGCACATTCGATATTATTATAATGACATTGAAACTTACATCATTATAATTCAGACATTCAATTTACCTACCTACATTGAAGTTCAATTTTAAAATCTACTCTGTTCCATCCATTCGTATTATTGAGAAAAGAACTAGAACACAGTCAATTCATATCTTTCTCAAGATTAACGATTTGTTTTGGAGTAGGACAAGATTAAATCAAATCAGTATTCAAAAAGTTTCGAAGGTGGGCTGAAATTGAAAATAAAAACAATAATTGAATAAATCAATCATTAATAAACAATAAATTATTTTTCTCTATGATAATATGAAGGTATCTTTCTCGATTGTATTTATAAGATAATTACCTCATTTGGCGGCAAGTTCTGTTATTTTCCAATAGTGAACAAGTCCCCTCTGAAAGTAACAAAACCTATCAATTAAAGTATTCCGCACCTCACATTGATATTGAAATTTCTCATCCTGTCAAACGTATATTATATTTGGGAAGAAAAAATCTAGTAGATGAATTTTAGTTTTCTGTGCCATCTTAGACATACTCTTTCAAATCATTTGTCATCCAAATTGCACCATCATTATTTTTTTGTATGTTTAGAGTAAAGACGCAAGGCCCTAACGGGTCAGGGACATTAACTGTCCTACTCAACCCCATACAAATTACGTTTCTAAACCTGGAAAGTACAGTTTTAATCAATGGTTTCCACTGAAATTGAGTGATATTCTCCCAATTCCATATCATATTGAACTTTTTTTAATGATAATATTTTTACTGCTTCGCAAAAAATAGAGATCGTATAGTTTGATTATCTTCACTAATGAAGATATAACAGAAGATATGAAAGAATTCAGTCTTTGAGAAATTTTCAGAACTTTGGTTTGTGTAACACGATAAACTTCAAATTCAATCATTTTCAACTATTTGCAATAAATAAGTCATAATTGAACAATTCGCGGCAGATGAACCAGACTTCATTTCTCATATATGCCTTCCAAGTAAAGAATATATTAAAATTTTGGGAATGAGAGTATGTATGAATTTCAAGGATATTGTCAAATTTGCCATGATTATACATAATATGCGTGAAATTTCACAACATATAGATTTAATGAAATAGAATCAATTTGTAAATCTGTGAGTGATGGAATCTAATGAATTTTGAACTGATGAAATTGAAATAGGTTTCATTAGAACAGTAGCGGTTGCAACTTTCAGTGTTAATGGCCCGGAGTCTCTGTTATTCTTTCATGAACTCTGAAGGAGAATATGCCAAACAACAAAAGATTATCGTTCCACTTCTTTTTTGATATATCCATCAGTCTCCTATCAAGGTTAATTCGCAAGTGATTGATCCAACTTCTTTTTTTTTTCAGTGTGGTCAATGGTCAATAGGTCATTCTTGCTCCCAAATATGAGCTGCAGTCCTCCTGGTTCTGGTTACCTTTCAGTGGAACAGCTTCATGAAGCAAGAGCCGAATCGATCCCTCTACGAAATCCTTCATCACTTGGAAGGATCGATTGCAATTTGAGAAATGGTTTTGATACAGATTATGTATCCTTACGAATCAGTAGACAGTTTTTCTGAAAATCTTGAAAAGAATTTTGGATTAGATACTTTAGGAAACAGTTGCTACATGAAGAGCATTTTACAAATGTTGCTCATGAGGAAGAATTTCAAGAACGATGAAAGAGAATGAGAATGTTTCCTACCTATTCACCCAGCTCAAACAATTGTTCATACAGTTGCAATTTCGAAAGAATGTATCATCTTTCCAACCAACCGATTTCCTGGAGTCTTTGAAGTCCACTAGATACTCGTTAGAACAACAAGAAGATTTCTCCAAATTGTTGGGGTTTTTGTTGATTACTTTTCGTGAGCAAAAAAATTGCAGAATCAATACTTCTGACCACTCTGGATTGAATGGTTCCGTACAGTCTATCTCGTTTTGTTTTTGTAAATCTTTTGCTGGAAAAATCCTCACTTGTTTACTTTCTAGTAAATGTTCAAGAGGTAGCAAAAACGTATGTAAATTTCTGGAACTAACGTTTCTTAATATGACTAATAACCAATCAATGCAAAGCTCATTGTTAAATCATCTGAAAATGGAATTTTTAACAAATGATGATCGACTGTATTGCCAAACATGCGCCAAACTGACTGACTGTTGTAAGGAAACAAGTATAACTGAGGCATGAGTCAATCTAATAATAACACTGATGTTCTTCAAACATAACCTCTTACGGAAGCGCTAAACTCTTTCAAAAGTTCGATACAGATTAACATTTCAATCTAGCAGACCCCTATAATAATATTCATGCAGTAATTTTTGACTGTGGTTCTGGCGTTGAATTGGTCATTATTACGCCTTGGTCAAAGACGAAACGGACTGGTTTAAGTTTGACGATAGCCGTATCACGAAGTGTTCTGGCGGAGTTCCGTCACGCTGGAATCCTCTTTGAAAAAAATCACCTTTGTTTTTAGCATAATTTACCTACAAGCAATACTAATAATGTTCATTTGTATGTAGTAATGCTCATTTTTTTGTAGTCTTATCGGTTACTGAGAAAGAACTATTGATATCATTCTAACTACTAAGGACGACTAATAATGTGCCAAAATGTTTTGAAAGGTTCTAAATGGATTGTAGTTTATCGTGGTAACAACATAATATCACTATATTTTATATTCTCACGAACTATAGCAAAAAAGCTACAATAACAAGACATTAAATCAGAAAATAAAAATTTTCCTCAATCTACAAACGATGAAATTGATTGTAGCTGAAAGTAGATGTTTGTAGATACCATTAAACACATCTTTCTTTCGCATTGTTAGTCGTATGTCGTAGTTTGAATAGTATCAATAGTGCTTTCTCAGTAACTGATAAGACTACAAGAAGATGAACTCTACTATACTCATCAACATTGTTTATAGTCAAAATTTTGTTTTTGATCCACTACAAATGCAGTTGGAAAATACTCGATTTTATTCCATTCATTTTTGATGTGTTTAATGGTAACTACAAACATCTAATTTCAGCTACAATCAACTTCATCGTTTGTAGTGTGAGGACAAGTGTTATTTCATGATTTAAGGTCTTGCTATCGTAGCTTTTTTGCTATACTTCAGAGTACTATAAAATAAATTGATATTGTGTTGTTACGACAATAAACTACAATAAATTCAGAACCTATTTCGGAACTTCTTAGCGCAATATCAGTTGTATTTCGTAGTTTGAGTAATATATCAATAGTGTTTTCTCAGTAACTGATGAGACTACAAGAAGATGAACACTACACTCATCAGCATCGTTTGTAGTTGAAATTTTGTTTTTGAACCACTACAAATGTAGTTGGAAAATACACGATTTTATTTCATTCATTTTTGATGTGTTCAATGGTAACTACAAACATTTAATTTCAGCTACAATTAACTTCATCGTTTGTAGTGTGAGGACAAGTGTTATTTTATGATTTGAAGTCTTGCTATCATAGCTTTTTTGCTATACTTCAGAAGACTATGAAATAAATTGATATTGTTTTGTTACAACAATAAACTACAATAAATTCAGAACATTTTTCGTAACTTATTGGCGCAATATCAGTTGTATTTCGTAGTTTGAGTAATATATCAATAGGGCTTTCTCAGTAACTGATCAGACTACACACAGATGAACTCTACTATACTCATCTTGTAACTAATCGTTACAAAAAATTTTTTTTAACAGAGTTGTAGGTATTCGAAAGACCTTTGAAATAAAATGCCACTCGACCTACATTCCCTATCTGAATAAGGGTCGTTGGACGCACCCCTCCGAGGGGATGCGTACTACAAAAAATCTGATTAGTCTGAAAGGTTTCCCCCTTTAATTAGAAATCGAAGTATCCGAGCTGTTTTTGAAAATCTTACTTTTTATATTCAAAAACGGCTCTGTTAAGTTTGTTTTCGTTGTTACACACTATAGTAATATTTTGTTGTTACTACAATAAACTTCAATCCATTTAGAACCTATTTCAGAACTTTTTGGCACAATATTTCGCTTCCTTCGTAGTTAGAATAATGTCGATAATGCTTTCTCAGTAACCGACAAGTCTACAAAAAAAATGAACATCACAACATTTATTAGTATCGTTTGTAGGTGAAGTAGGTTAAAAAAGTAGATTTTTTCAAAGCGGGTTCCAACGTGACGGAGATTTCTGGCGATGTATTGAATTTATTCGAGCCTCTGGACACATCCTACATTTTGTTTTATGAGAGAGAGGACCATTGCCAGATCAAGATCTTCAGATGATGTGATGCTGCAGGTTTTTCCGGGTTTTCCTCCAGCTGAAAAAGCAAATGCGCCACTGGAATCAATGAAGTCGCCTCGGAGCGCTAATTGATTATCATTTGTCGTTTTATAATTTCACTAGAATTAGCAGGTTGAACCGCGTCTGTAATTTTCATCGTTTCGACTCCTGCTTTGGAGCCATTCTCAAGAATGACTTAGATTTGTAATTACATGACTCGAGGACGAGGTCGTAATCTCCCATGTCCCTAAGTCTCGCTACTAGTTCTATGTTTGCGTGTTCCACTCTAAGTATGTACTGGTCATTCAGCAGCATTCAGTAACATGTAGTAAATTTCATATTTTTTTCTGTCACCGAAAAGCCCGTGCATGATATAACAATTGGAGAGAAATCATATGGAGAAATGATAATGAAATCACTTTTTGTTGTCAGCCTGAAATGTCCGGAAAATAAACTGAAAAGATTCTGGATCTGTATGAAATATCTCGATTAAATGCCATAAGTAACGATCTCCCATGTGACAGGATTAATGACTCGCAATTCTTATGATGCAATATATTATGCGATTTACCACAATATTTCTACACCGATAATAAAACGGATGATTGAATCCATATTTTTATAAATGTTGTGATTGATTTTCAATAACCACCATAAAAATAAATTGATTCCATGCGAGATATCGATTCCACTGAGAAGTAATTGACAGGATATTAAAACCTTAACAATTCATAAACACCTTCATAAAAGGAGAAAACTATTAGAACTGTAAGTAACATTTTATTATGTTATGTTGACTCTTGTTCATGTTGTAACTGAATTCCACTACACTGTCCATGATGATATAACACAATACTAGTACAAGTTCACAAATGGGTTCTCAGAAAATCAAAAATTTATTTTCAAAAATCTGGATTCAAAAGTAAATCAAATGAATTGCAGGAATATATAAATATTTTTTTTAGAAACACTATTAAGTAAGTATTTTCAACCTTTAATGCTAGACAGATACCCAACCTGTTGGAATATATGATAGATACTCTATTATTTTCATTTTGATCGAAATCCAAATACGAAGTCTATTTATATTGGTGAGAGGGGTGCAGAAAATTGTATATATTTGACAAAAATATTGCTCTTTTATTCCAGTTCGCCCCGTGAAGTGAAACATATTTAGAGTCTATCAGGTTTTGGTATTTTAAATTGATTGTTTGAAGTGCAATATTGGAAGTTTAATTGAGGATTTGTAGGGTGTCAAACTGAATTGGGTTTGATGAAAAATAGAATAAAATGAAGTTCTCTTTGTATACAGTGAAAATTAAATTCAGTCCGATGACTCTATCGAGGAAAGATACACACATGGTGAGTCAACAATATTACCTCGGTCTATTGCTATCAGAGGAAATGTTGTTTTGAACTGCTCAATTTTTTTTGCAGTCATATCGATGAATACCAGAAAAGCAAGCAGCTATCTCTTCACTTTGCAAATTTTGAATATGTCATGAGATGCGGAATGATTTTTTTGGGATCCAAATAGAATACAAATAAAATATTTTTTATACAAAAAAGAGTAATGAGAATAATCAATTACAAACATTAAAAGGACTCTTGTCGAACAACATCATAATAGGAATAATAACATCATGACTGTATATGCTCTGTATGTTTTTGAGTGTTTGATGTATTCGTTTGAAAATAGAGAACTTTTTAATCTAAATGCTACAGAACACGAATAAAATACAAGAAGGCATGTCCTCATTTATCCACATCATACATTGAGACTTACTGAACAATCAACCTATTATATGTCAATGAAATTTTATAAGAAGTTACCAGTACTTGTTAGACATTCTGCTAGTAGCAATCAATTTATTACCTGTTGTAAGTAATTTTTTTTACACAAATAAGTGTGGCATTTTCTTAAATAAACAATTTTTTGCCCGTAGTGGGCGCTGGTCAGGCCCTATCTTCCGAATCCCCAATACATTCGTGAGGGCGCGCCAGCATTATCAACCAATGGTCACTCCCAACACCGCGGATTAACTGATTATTGGGTCCGAAAATCATGTGCCCTGAGCAAGCGCAGTGAGCCAAGAATGACAGCCTTCTGCATTTGTGCGGCTAAGATTTCTGCCTTAGTGCGGCATGCCGGTACTATTTTGAGATTCGAGAGTAGAGAGGGCATCATTCCACATAGAACTCCAATACTCAGAACAATTATCTTGACAGAGTGATCTGGATAGAGTCTGCGGAGTTCGAAGAGAAAATCTCGATATTTCATCCGTTTTTCCTCCTCTTTTCAGACGATATTCGTCTTGCTAGGAGCTGAAAACTCCATGACAAATATCGTCTTGCTCTGGTGGTCGAGAATACTACATCAGGCTTATTAGCTTGTATGAGCCTGAGGGTGGGGAACGAATAGTTCCAATAAATTCGGCACTTCTCGTTCCCCAGAACGGATTCAATATACCCCGGAGCGTAGGGCGACACCGGTGTCTCGTCAATACTGTAAGAGTGCCGTAGATGGTAGTCTTAGGGTCGATGGATATAGGCCGAAATCGCATATGCTGGACATGCTAATAGAAGGTGCATTAGGGTCTTGAGAACCAATCAAAGTTATAATTTTTTAATAGTACACCCAGTAAATGGATACGTCATTCGATTCATTATTCTAAAGAATTTTTGTTTTTTAATTTCCAATGCGGCATTGCCAAGTTATTCAGAAAAACCTAATTTGCAAACAATATTTTTTTAATTGACCACCAGCATGTCTACAGCAATTGCGTTGATTTCATTAAGGAATAAATAGACACCATCATTATGATGATTTTGGAAATCTCAACAATCGGAAACAATATATAGGGGGCTCGGTAGAACTGGTCAAGTTTCATTCATTTTCAAACAGGGGCTCTGACAAACCCGAAGGTGATATCATAACTGGTCAGAGAATGCCATGAAGACCTGAATGAACTTGCAAACAGAAACAAATTAACTTTGTACTGGGTGTCAGGGGATTTAGGAATCACAGGTAATGATGAAGCTGACGAATATGCTAGACGCGGATCATCAACTTCAGATATGTATAGGTGCTGAAGCAGCTCTGGGGGTGCCAAAATCATTGGTAAGAAAACCAGATTAGGACATGGATGAATAAGAAGTACACAGAGTACTGGACAAAAAGTACCGAAAAAAGAACAGAAGAACTACTTCAATATAGTAGGGATCGGCTCGGAATAATTACAGGGCTACTAACAGGTCATTGTCTGCTTAGGGGACACCTGAATAAAATGGTGCTGTACAACGGGGACCTCAGCTGGAGATTATGCAATAATCTTTCATAATTTCGTACTTTCATCAATATGGCTTTCTGAAGACCTTTTGAAACAAATGATAACATTACGTGTAAGAAATCTGTGTCAATCGACAGGGATCCGGAATTTGAAAATGAGGATTTACATGTTCAAGTTCAGCAAGTTATTTTGAATATTCATGTTTGAAGAAGGAAAACTGTCACACTTCACAGAATGCTTTTGTGAATATGCGAGTTAACGAAACTATCTCGTTCGACAGTTTTTCGAGTCATTAAAATAGGGGATGCCATTGACCATGCAATGAAACGGAAACGACGGAATAAAACATTTGAAAACGTTGATGATGCTACAAAAGATGTGATTCGACGAACAGTTTATGGTATAAACCAAAAAAATTAAGTACCGACCTGGAAATGATTTGGTATGAATTACTTGACTATCCTGATTACAAATCTTTAGAAACCCTACGAGGTGTCTTATTGTATTGTGGTTTCAAATATACACGCATTGTTCAACTCTGACAAGAATATATTAGGCGAATGAATAGCTACCGAGAATCCAGCAGACATATAATCTACCTCGACGAAACTTGGTTTGACACCCATGATGTTGTCAGATATGGCGAAACCATGTATTGTGCTTTGAACACACCTTCTTCAAAGGGAAAACGTGTTATAATTTTGCATGCCTGAAATGGAAGTGGTTTCGTACCTAACGCTTTGTTTCTGTCTGCTGATTACCACGAAGATATGACTACGGTTTTATTCGAAACCTGGTTCAGTGAGCAGCTTCTCCCAAATATTTCTCCAAACTCGGGTTTTGTTATGAATAACGCTTCATATCATTTCTGGTTATTGACTACAATACCAAACAATAACACAGAAAAAAGCAGATATTGTTGATTTCATGGGAAATCATGACATGGAAATACCCAAAAAGATCCCAACGAGACTGGTATTACTAGCGACCATAAAATAACGTAATTTCAAAAAAGAGTATACTATTGATTCGATGTGTGTAACACGTGGTTATATTCTCTCACGTTTGCCTCCATACTATTGTGTGTTCAATACAATTGAAATGGTTTGGGCCACAATGAAAGAAAGCTTGCGGAAATGTAATCAGTCACCGACTTTGAATGCTGTGGTGCTTGACAATATAAAGCGTGTGGTGAGTGAAGTAGGTAATAGTGATGTGTGTAATTTCTTCGTGATGAAAAATGAAAATTAAAACTTCCAATGTTTTTATACCACTTCTACTTGTAACTAACGTTACCTTATATACATTCCTCAAAATAATTGAAGGATCATTTCGTTACACAAGGATATTTTCAAACGAGATCATTGGAAATGTCCTTTTAGGATGAAACTACATCAACGTTAGTTACAAATAAAAGTGGTATAAAATTAAAGGAAATTTCTTTTCTCATTTTTCATATAGATTTCTTACCACGTAGTGGCTACATCCATAAATCTCCTTCTTTATTAGCTCATAGTTTATTTAAGAGTAAAAAAATATTTTATGTTATACCACTTTGAGAAGAAATGCAAATGGCTACCAAATCCATGCTTAGTTATTGAATAATTTTCTGTTATGTATTAGGTAAACGTGAGAAAATTAGATAACTACCAAAATCAAAATGAAAATTTTATTCAATTGTTGCCTCAGTATCTTATGTTTCCTGCTCGGACAGAAATCCCAGCTCGGATTCCTGAGGTTTTTTTGATGCAAACGTTTCCACTCTTCTCGAAGAGCGATTTTCACCTCAACCAAATTGATATGTTACTTTTAACGGCTTCGGATGCTTTTTTCCAGTTGATCTTAGACATGTTCGATGGGATTTAGATTCGTGCATAAAACTGATATTGTACCCTAATTCTGCTCTTCAACGTATCTGTACATCCAACACCCCTTTAACGTACTTTCTGGCGGTCAATGATCCGTTGCGGATGACTATGAGTTATGTACGATCATTGAGTGTTAGTCCACCCAACACCATTAGTGGTCTACTCCCAAATGGTTCCCATGAAGATAAGCAGCAGGGAATGAAAAGTTCATTCCTTCTTCTGTATACCCTGCTCCGACTATCATTACCAATAAAGATTAAATTTGTACTCATCAGAAAATAATACTTCTCTCCAATGCCTTAGCTGCCAAGGTCTGTGTGTCTAGTTGTTGGTAGCGGTTCCAAAGTCTGGAAACCACTGATTGATTACAACTAACTTTTACGTTGAGAGAAACCACCTTCATTCCATCTGACAGCCCAAGTGACATAATTGTCAGAAAAACCTGCCGTGATACGTAAACAGAAAGCACCAAATGGAAAATAAGTGAACTGCACCTTGTTAGTTCGATGGACAACTGATTAGTACTTGAAATTATGCCCTTTTGCATTTATGTACCGGTATGTCTACAAAAAGTGTGGGTTATCTATACCAATCCAAAGCCAAGACACAACAACAACCTCTGTTGTTTCTTTTCAAAGTTGTCCACTACCAAATGTCACATTATTATCTATTTGAAAACTTCCTACCCTCAATATCTTCCTTCCAGTAAACAATATGGGGAATCGAAAAAACAGGTCAATTTTATTATCAAGGGTGACACTTTCTAGAAATATTTGTAGCCCTTGTGGTTCAACCTTTAGAAGGGGTAGACGTTACCCTCACAATTTTAAATGAGGTCAAGTGGCACATCATTTTGATTGGCATTCAATTGTGCTTCCAGTAGTACCCTGATTCATTATTTTTGATGACAGTTTCCGAAAAATTGCATTCTAAACTAACAGGAGTAATTATTAATACGCCTATACTGAGATGCATGGTTTGACCAGAACTGGTAAGAATATTAGGTGCTACTGTTTCAACCCCTCTATCAGGGGTTATATCAGACATTATCTTCAATTAATTTAAATCAAAAAGTTGAATAATAGTAAAACGAAGATAGTAGAAAAGATGTGTTTAGTAATCGCAGAATTTTTAATTCTCATCGCAGAAAGTGTACAGATAAACTTCCTGTTTTGTACTCTCTAGAGTAGTCTAGAAAGTTTATGTTCTTATGCAAAAAATTGGTTCGCAAACTTAAATGATGTGGTATTATTATGCATACAGTTGAACATGTTGGACTTTTTAATGATTATTTACTTCAATGAGTATATGAAAGTTTAAAAATAGTTTACATTCTTCAAGACAGAATTGAAATGTTTATAATTTATGGAGAAGTTAGAAAGTGTGGAAGAAGGGCGGCATGTCTTTTTAACGAAAGTAATCCAAATTGTGCTAGTCACCGATATGTTCTTGATTTGGTGAATAAGTTTTACGAAACTGGTTCAGTGACAAATTAAAAAAGAAATGACCTCAGAGTATTGAAGTTATTATAAATTGCAAAATATATATTTACATACTACTAGCGACATCTCGTATCAAATGTGTAAACTAATGTTTATGTATTTTCAATAATAAAAGTTTAGTTGTTCTCTTGTTCCTGCATAGAAGCGTTGTTTTATTATAGGTTATGGGCATATATTTTTCAGATAAACCTGCTAACATGATAGATCCAATCCATTCATCATTTATTCCAAATCCCGTACCTTGTAATTTCTGACCAGCTTCAACAATTTGTGTTACATATGACGTCATCGAAGTGCAATTTTCTAATCGAATTGATATTAAATTCCTCAGAAGACTTATTTTTCTTGTAAATCCCGAGTCATCGAATAACATCTTCAATTTATTCCACAATTCTTTCGATGTTGAGACGTTCTTTATGTGAACATAAAGAGCCGGATCAATTGTTAGAATCAACTTAGCTTTTGTCATTGCATCTTCTGCATCTGTTGGAGCACCTGGGGCACCACCCGGTTCAGATTTGATGCATCTAACCATTCCCTCTAATATAAGGAAATTTTCTCCTGCGAAACACCATTCGCTGTAATTTTCGCGTCCTTTCAATTTTGGTACACTAATGAGATAGGTAGTTCGAACTGGACGCCATTACTGATGCCACACGATACGCGAAAAAAAAAGAGAGACTGCACAACTCAAGTCACTTAGTCCTATTCTGCCACGAAATTATATTATCTGTAAAGTCCTGATAAATAATAATTTGCACTGTCACGAGAACTAAGTAATTTTATGAGCCTGGAACGGTCTGGGCCCATAACCTATAATAAAACAACGCTTCTATGCAAGAACAAGAGAACAACTAAACTTTTATTATAGAAAATACATAGACACTAGCTTACATATTCGATATGAGATGTCGCTAGTAGTATGTGAATATATATTTTGCAATTTATAATAAAGTGTGTGGCATCAAATTATTCCTAAGGAAACGATCTTTCACGAAAAGCCGACGAGCCACCCCCTTTCCATTTGAAAAAATTCAGTTAACTAGAATAATTCATATTTACGACAGAGAAATAATTCTCAAAACGACTGTGAAGTTATAACCTCAAAGTCGTAGTTTTCCCATGTTACTTAATCAAGAATGAAACGATTTACAGGATCCATAACATTCTAGATCAGAGAATAAAAATTGAAATAAAAATGATTTCATTTGTCGAACATTGACAACTGGAAAATTGTCGGATTCCGAATGTCATTCTAGATTGAAATAAGTAAAAATACATAGGATGTCTCATTTAAAAATCGGCAGTGAGTATAATTTTTGATCAAACCGCAAGTACGGAAAAGCAAGTAAATATCTCAAAAAATGTATATGTAAGAGTCACCCGGTATACATGGTTGAGTCGATATCTTTGCAAGAGTAAGCATCTAATAAAGATTGATTTGGATACCAAGTGAACTTATTAAAAAGTTATTGATTTACAACTACTAAAAATTATTCTCCAGTGAAGTCAAAAGTGCCCTTTTTCTTATGCCTGTTGAAAGAAAGGCGGTACTTCCGTTTTCTTTTAGAAAGAAACAGCCAAGATGGAAACCATTATTCATAAACTAGTATTCAAAGCTACCAGGAAAAGAACTCATTCACTCATATCAAAATTAATAGAAGTGTACATATCATACCTGTAATTAGCGTACACGCACACATACACGACGAAAAAAGGGAGTAAGAACCTGAAAAACGGCCGCAATAAATTTCATTACGAACCCTCTAACATAGAGGAAAAATTTAATGACAGTACAGGCTTTTCTGACAACGAAGAAGTGGCGTCTTCAACTAAATAACGCCCGGCGAAGTCGGATACCCCTAGAGAGTCTCAAAAATTAAAGGCCAATGAACCAGAGATGGTCAAACTTTGGATACATAGTGAGGTACCTAAAGGGAATAAGACCGAGATTTCTGGAAACTCCGAAAAATCAAAGGTCAACATCCCGAAAAACACCAAGAAATCTAACAAGGTAATCAAAAAAGTCGCAAAACCTCAGACTAAAAATATAAGCCAATGAGACAATGAATGCCCCCGCTAAAGACAAAGAGACACCTGTAGCAGCACTGGCTCCAGTACGAAAAACGATGAATACTCTACCTATCACTTTAAGACAGAAATATAGGTGGACATAGTTCAATGAAATTGCCGCACGCGAGAAGGTGAACTTTTCAAAGGCGGTCAACACATACGACGGTATAAAACTCCGGCCAGCAATCCCTGCAAAGCCTGAATTCCTCGAAAATAACCTGCTCTCATTGGTTCTCGTTACGAGACAACAGAACCACATCTATGAGGTCAGGGAGATCCTTAATGTATGAATAAGAACATAACCGCAAATACCTCGAACGACAGTGGGGCAACGTTACCGCTGTCAGAAGTTCGGTCACTCGCAAAGGAACTGTAAAGCATTTCCAGCGTATTCAAATTGTGCCGGCCCGGCCGTCACCTGACGACCGAATGCAAGAGCCGAAAACAATCTCCAGAGAGATGTTTCAACAACAAGGGAGATCATCCAGCAAGCTACCAAGGATACCCTGAACATCAAAAGATAATGGGTAATGCCAACCCTAGAGACCTGCCATCCTAACCGAGAAGGCCAATTGAAACCAATAAGACAAAAAGAGGCGTCTCGTACGCGAGAACCCTAAATTCCACACGAAACAGCGATCCCAGCTCAGTTGACGAACTATATATGGCTTTTGACCAGTTACAGACCCTGTTGAAGAACTTCTCCATCTTGCAATCCATGCTCACGGTCAATATTTCTGCTGCAACGACAAATTGACGCCTAAGAGGCCCTGACACGAGGTGAGATTACCTAATAATCTCAAGGTTCCATAAGGAATGCTATTCACCAGGAAAATACCCCGTTAAGAAGGGGTACCCCAGGCGGCGAGAGAAATTTTGCCCGCGCTAT
>WOGP01003622.1:0-14949 GCA_015342065.1 Leptinotarsa undecemlineata
TATCTTGTATTATAGTTGTGATTATCACCACTTGTCGGGAGGTTAGAGACTTGTAACTTAATTGCCAATAATGATTTCAATGAATACAACGACACCTTGAGATAATGGACCCCCAAATGGGTAATATTTGATTCTGACATGTATTTTCAGAAAAAGTAGCCATTGTGATTACTTACTTATCAATACCTCTAACAATGCTGTCCCAAGTTCTTCCTGTGATCATGCATGTAAACAATCCATATGCATCACCATCTATACCCAAATTTCGACAGTGCTTCCTCATGGCTTTACGGTCTCTATTTAGAATGCTCAACCACAAGTTTGCATACTCTACTCGAAATTCATCCTTCAGATTCTGAAAAGAAGTTGAACTATTGAAAAATTAATAGTAAAATGCTATCTGTATTGTATTTATTTTGTGAATGAATCTGAATATATTTCTGTAGAAAGAACAAAAGTATGAAGAAACAAACCACATCTCTCACAAACCTGAACGTACCGCATATAATCCATGATCCAACAAAACAATGTCACAACGTCCTTTCTCAGATTTTTTTACCAGAATATTCCCAGGATGAGGATCACTGTGTACGAAACCATGAATAAAAATCATCTTTGAATATAACTGTCCCAATTTATCAGATATTTCAATGGGATCTATTTTATTATCTCTGATGTAATTCAGATCATTCACCTGTCCCCCTTCTACGAAGTCCATGGTAAGCACTCTAGGAGTTGTCAAGTCCCATCTGAAAGCCGTTAGATTATTGGGGAATGAACAATTGACACATATACTTTTAATGAAGGCAAAACAAAAAATCAGTTGTAGAGTTTTTCTCATAATTTGAATCCGAGGCGATTTTTCCAAAATGTGGTACAGAAATCTGACAAACTCAAGATACATTTTCACCGAATTCACCACTGCTCTTGCAGTAGAATGAAAAAAATAAGATGAACACTTTAAGGGTGATAATTTAATCATTGGTGGTAATAGTGACCTGAAGAATGAAGTTACAAAATTTATACCTTTTAGGAAATCTATCTGAGTATCGTTCACATACATTGAAAATATTGGTGAATATATATTTACTAATGAAAAATAAAACTTTCCGCTTTTTACCACTATTATTTGTATCTAATGTTACTGCAGTTTCGTCCTATAAGGACAATTTCAAACAATTATAACAAACTAAAAATAAATCATAATGTTAGTCCTATATATCTACTGTAGATATTAACAGAGGTTCTTAACTCAATTGAATATTTGAAATTTGTTTACCTGTGACAATGTGGATACACTAATTTGAAAACTGGCGAGGTTCGATTTGATCATTTAGTAGATTATATATGCAATGCGTATGCTTATGAATTTCCAAGAACACCAAATAATTGAGTTTCAAACCTTTGCTTGCATGGTGCAAAATTTCCGTATCGTTTAGATTTGGGATGGTTGCATTCTAAGGTATGGATTGAAAACGTCGAAGCATTTTTACCTAGTCTGAAGGACCTTTCCTGTTCAGCATTCCGTTTTGAGAAATTTTGACCACATTTACTTGCAGATTAATATACCTCCACATCAAACAACCAGAAACCAAGAAATTTGTAACTCTAACATATTTTGGTGAAAGAACAGAGAAAATTGCGGGTTTTCTCAGAAAAAACAATGTAGAAGTGGCATTCCCACCACATGCCAGGTTATCGAATTTCCTGTTTGATGTCAAAGATAAAGTGGAAAAGATGGAGAAATCTGGAGTTCATAAGCTCAAGTGTCCAGAGTGTAATAGTGTTTATGTGGGACAATGTGGTCAAAATTTCTCAAAATGGTATGGTAAACATGAACTAAACGATGTGGAAATTTTGTACTATGCAAGCAAAGGTTGGAAACTCAATTATTTGGAATCCTTGGAAATTCACATTGTCACAGGTTAACAAATTTCAGGTACTGAATTAAGTTGAAAAAGGACCTATACCTTCACTAAATGTATAGGGCTAACATTATGATTTATTTTCAGTTTATTCTAATTGTTTGAAAATGTCCTTATAGGACAAGACTGCAATAACATTAGTTACAAATAAAAATGGTAAAAAAACTCAGAAAGGTTCATTTCTCATTTTTCATGATGATCTACCACGTAATAATGGCTTCATCCATCAATTTACATTTACAAATATACATATCATCATCTCTTGATGATGCTATCTTGGATAGAGAAACGTGCGTTGAAAGACATCACTTATGCACAGAGTCACTAACAGGAGCTTACTACATGTTCGTGGTTAACCTAGAATTTTTAGGAATCATCTAACATGTTCCCTTGGGCAGCTATAACTACCCGTGTGACTTTCGGGACCAGTGTAAACATGTTACTGAGCACTCAAACATACATGAAAACAATTAGATAAACATTGACAAACATATGGAGATAATTTTAAATGTATTTAGCATGGTGAAAAGAAGCCTCAGTTGTAACATTTCATTCAATATAGGTGTGAAACAATGTGATACAATTAGAATTTATATATGGAAATTTTTTTTTGTATATACATTTCTAATTTTTGACCATTTCCTATCAATCAATACATGGATATTCTTTCTCAGAGTCGTGCATATAATATACAGTTAATTTGAAAAAATAGACGTCAATCAAATACTCCTTATTAATTAAATCAACGTCTCACCTAACTTTTGGAATCTTCAACCATGGCACATCTTCAAACATTTTGGCTATTTTTTCAGCATTGTGACCTTCTTGGGCAAAATTCAATTCCTGTGGAATATTTTTCTTTGATTCATCGACTAACCATTGAAATTTGAACTCTGGAAAGACCCAACTCATCAATTTTACTAAATACTCCATTGTTTTCATATCTACTCTAGAGTTGCCTTGTACGTAGGGATGTTGTACTTTTACTGCAACTGTTGTACCATCTTTCAGTACAGCTTTGTGAACTTGCGCAAGGGAGGCAGTACCCAAAGGTTCAGGATCGATGCTTTGAAATATTTCAAAAGGCTGCAATTGGAAAATTTCTGGTCTATATATGAGTGTTTGATTCAATAACTTATGAGGTACTAATTCACAAATGAATGTAGATTTGAAATTTGCGAGTCAAGATAGATATAAATATTGAAATATTAAGGACCTCCACAAAGAACAGTTTTGATAAGTCAAAATATTAAAATGAAAAATGATTGTATTAAATAGCAACGAATGTATTAACTAATAAAATATTGAATATTGGGGGAATAAAATCAAAATAATTCTTTTACACCCGTAGAGTTTTACTATCTATTGGAATTTATCTTTCAACATATTTTTTTAAGTTGTCTCACAGATTTAGAACATTTTATATACTGTGGCAATCTATTACATCAAATCAGAATGTGTCTCGAACAAATTGACTCGCTGGCCTGAGCAGATTATTTTTAAGGAAAAATAGAGTATAACGGTAGAAGTGTGAGTTTTGAAATGACTTTTAAAAGTCAGGAATGTTGTTCGACAAAACTGAAAAGCCACCTTTAATTATGAATACTGGTTCTGCTGTGTCTATCGGATGCAAGTACTGTGGAATTATACAGAATGAAAATGAAAAAATTTCAATAAAACTTACGTCCTTCTTCAAATCTTCCCTAATAACATTATATACTTCTTCTATTTTATTAGTGGGAGCATGGCAGTGCAAAACTTTCATAGTTTCAACATACTCTGTGGGTAATAAATATTCTAGTGCTGCAATATGTTGCCCTACTTTGATATAAACACCTTTATTGGTACAACACAAATTTAATAACTTCTCTGCACTTCTTTTATGGCAAATTGATTTCAGTTCTTTATATTCTTTGGTTTTCTTGTCCAATCGTTTTCCATATAAATCTTTTTGATAAATAATTCCTATTTGTAAAACTGTTGAAGCTGCTCGGCTAAATCTCACAATACCTATAGAATCTAGCTGATATTGGTTAGATCTCAAACTTAGAGCTGTGCCCCCAATAACAGCAGCAGTAAATGCATATTTGAAAATAGGTCGTAATTTCATCTGGAACATTTTGAGTAATTGTAACAAAAATCGCAACAGTTGTACACAATAAGGTCAACGAGCATTTCCAGGAATACAACAATCACTATGTTAATGAAGTAATTCTTATTTTTTTATTATGAACCTCGTTAGATGTTTGAATTTATTATATACTCTAACAAAAATGTTCCTATTTCCCAAGCATGTACACTTGCCACGAAACTATTATTGACATTTTCCGTTAGTTCAATTTAGGACTTTAAAACCCAAAATCCACAGTTGTCAGTATTCTGTATTCTGGGGTTATGTTTCTCCAATAAATAGAATAGAATTTGACGTTACATGACACCTTGTCATATGGAAATCAGTTAAGGTAGGTTTACTTAAAAGTGGTAGAAGCTAGCTGGAACATATTACAGACTGCAGAATGAGACATGGCTTATGGGAGATGTGCACGTTGCACAAAAACCAAGGGTCTGTTTTTATCTAGTTTACTTTTGAACTCCATATCTACCTTAATACTATTCTGTTTCATATAATATAGTTTATCACTTGAGCATAAGTGGAATATAATGCATTCAAAGGTTCTAAGCGGTACGAATTTCGTTAGCAATCAAGAGGAGGGGTACTTATGACCGGCCAAGGCTTATTTTGCATACTCACAGCCGTATCTAAGGAGGGGGCGGAGAGGCACGCGCCCCGGGGGCCAGTCTTTGGGGGAAGCCAGAAACATCATCAAAATTAGTAAAGCTTTGTAACCAGGCACATAAATTTTGATGTCAAAATCAATTATTCAATGAATAAAAGTTTAATTGAGAAGCACATAGAAGTGTAAAGTTTTAGTGCGAATTCCCAAATAGCTACATTTGTGCATAGCCACATCTACCTAAATATAGTGAGAAACACTCAAACAGGGCGCCAAGATCAAACCCCTAATAATAATCCTAGGTTCGCCCCTATATATATTGTTCTACTGTAAAGAAATAAACAGGCCATAAGAAAAGAGAGAAGAAGAAGAAGAGAAGAAAGAAATAAACACCTTTTAAACATCTATTCGGTGACTGTACCTTCTATGGGATCATTCAGCAGTTTGATTTGAAAAACAAATTAAACTCGATGTAGTGATAATCCAACTTTTCTCCAAAGTGTTTTAAGTGTTTTTTATTTCGTTATGATCAATGACATGGTAAATTTATGACTTACGAAAATTTAATTTGATTTGAAAAGATTAGTTCATTCAACAATTGATATCCTTATAATGAATATTTTTCCTTTCAAAGATTTTTCTGTTTAAACAACTAATTTTAATCGTTTAACAATTTTGTGTAACATAGCTGTCTCTAGACAATAATTTCAACTATCGCTTTTTCGCTTTGCAGATGGTGGTGCTACTACTGAATGATAGACGAATCCTTTCCTTTCATAATTTTCCCACCGTTTGTACATCGCATCGCAATGGCGTATAGAATAATAAACAAAAAAATTTAAGGCTTTGAAGATTTAAATTAACTTTGCGATATCCATGGTAACTAACTGAAAGAAGTATTAACGATGCATATTAAGCAGGCAAGTAGCTTTTTCTCGTATGTGTCAAGACAGTTTTGAAGTTGGAGCTTTTTCAGGTTATCATACAAGGTTTCAAAAGCTACAGAGACCAAACTGTAGTAGAACCATTCGATAAAAGACACAACGTAGTCGTGGGTCGTAACGGCTCAGGAAAGAGTAACTTTTTTTATGGTAAAGATTTTTATCTCCACAGCATCTAACAGGATAACTGATTTTTTATTTGCAGCCATTCAGTTTGTACTTAGTGATGAGTACTCTCACCTTCGACCAGAACAGAGACAAGCTTTGCTACACGAAGGCACAGGGCCGCGGGTTGTTTCAGCTTATGTTGAAATTATTTTTGACAATAGCGATTCCAGAGTTCCTGTAAGTGTTGGGTTAGAATTTGATTTTATCAGTTTCATACTATCGAATTTTAGATTGAACATGAAGAAATATATTTGAGAAGAGTAATTGGAGCTAAAAAGGATCAATACTTTTTGAACAAAAAAGTTGTGCCACGGAGTGAGGTCATGAATTTGTTGGAGTCTGCTGGATTCTCTAACTCAAATCCATACTACATTGTAAAGCAAGGAAAGGTACAGCGGAACCGTTTTTCATGGATATAATAGAATAAAATAGAGTAGAATAAAGTTTTTAATTTATTAAAAGCCCTCTTACATTAGAGGGGGTTTATATACCAGTCTTAAGTTGAACTTCACAAAATGTGAGTCTTGAGAATACATATCTTTCATTCATTACTTCTAAAAACTCAGGAACATAGATTTCATGACTAACTATACATAGAAAATATCTATGCTCGTGCATGAATGTTTCACCTCAAAAATAAATGATAGCACTGCTTGCGATTTGCAGTGCTATCATATCATCACAAACGAGTCAAAATATCAATTTTCAGTTTAGTTTGATCTTCCTCTTGAAGATAATTGCTTGGTGATGGAAACACGTGTCGAGGTGTTAAAATAACGGTTTGGTGTTGGGAAAAACTCCAGTAATATTCATTACTACACCAAAGGTTTCAAACAGTGCATCACAAGATCATGAGGAATTGTTGAATAGTTCGTAGGACTATTTATTTTTGTGTGGCTAGTATTTTGTGTATATTTTCATTCGATAATTGTATCTCAAAATATCTATTGTACTATTTTTTCAATCGGTGAAAGGTTCAATGAAATGAATGAATAAATTAAAACCTTACATGCTGAGGTTGATAGCCTTATAAAAAGATATTCCAAATCTTGACCTACTTTCAACCTTTGGGTAATAGAACTGTAGCAGCTAACAAGATATATAAAGAGATATTGCTGAAAACCAATCAATAATCCTTTTTCACATTTTCTGTCAATTAATATTATCCTTAGGTCAGATATAATGATGTCTACATAGATTGTGAAAGATGCCCGTAATTTTAGTTTTCTTCTGTTATTCATGTAATTCAGTAATCGAGTCAAAAACGGATCCTTGAGGTACGCCTGATTTATTTTTTCGCAATATATTGCTGTCTACCACAAATATAATTTTATTCATTCAAGAGGTGTAACTAATTCCATATCAGAGTAGCTTATCTAACAAACACAATTAAATGCCCTGCTGAATACACAAAATATCCCAACATGGCATTCGCATGCTTCAAAAAAGTTATTTTTCTTATGATTAATAGTAATATCAATATGTTTAGATTAACCAAATGGCAACTGCACCAGACGCACATCGTCTCAAATTACTCAGAGAAGTAGCCGGAACGCGAGTATACGATGAAAGACGTGACGAGTCTATGAGCATTCTCAGAGAAACTGAAGTTAAGGTAGGAAAAATCGAAGAGTTTCTACGTACCATCGAAGAACGTCTCAGCACTCTGGAAGAGGAAAAGGAGGAACTGAAGCAGTACCAACACTTTGACAAGATTCGCAGGGCTCTAGAATATATTATTCACGAAGTAGAACTAAATGAAAACAAAAAAAAACTTGCCGAAGTAAGTGGTCTGTCGTCTTAAGAAATCTTGGCTTTTACTAAGAGTATTTTTCAGTTGGAAAAACAGAGGAATGAATCTGGAAAGGAACAGAAAAATTTGGCAGATAACCTTAAAAAAGCCCAAGAAAACATCAAAACCTTGAATAAGAAGACTAAAGACACCAAGAAGGAGCTAGCTGCTTTGAAAGAAGAGCGGGACATTCTCACGAACGATAATCAGCACTTGATAAAGGAGAAAGCCAAGTTGGATTTGACTATTAAAGACTTGTCAGAAGAAGTACAGGGTGACAGCAAATCAAAGGAGAGAGCTGAAAATGAACTGGCTCGATTAACACAATCAATAAAAGAAAAGGAAGGTGAATTGGAGAAGGTAAATATACAACAAAGATCTTCATCCTCTGCAAGGGCTAGATATAATAATAATAATAACAATTTTATCTTCATTGTTTTCAAAAACACAATATTTTAAAAATTTTTTTGTATATACATAATTATAAATATATAGAAGACGAAAAGTATGAGAAAATTTCAACAGCAGTAGGTATAGAGAACTAATCTATTCTCTTATTTATAATAAAGGAACATAGTTTACGTATTTCAATTAGGTAGTTGTATAATATTTTCGCATTCTAACAACTAATAGTGATATCACAAAAAATTAAAAATTAGCCAGGAGTGGTACTGCAGGTCTGAGTACTGATAATAAAAGCTTAACGCAATTAAGCTGCCATAATTGAAATTAAAAGAGCACTCCTTTCACCATCTAGAATTTGATTTCAATTCAAGAGCCTTTGGCATACAGCTTTCCAGCCTATTGGGCATCGCCAGTGCTATGAAGGCAGTCTTTGATTGAAGACAAATTGTGGAAAATCAGGGAGAGTACTTCATCATAATTATTGCTTTTCTGACAAGTGTTATGCAACCTATAAGCTTTCTAGATCTGTATATATATAAAGGTAGATCAGTCCTTATTTCCATAATATAATTTTTCTAATTACTGTTTGGCAATATTTCAATCCTTGGTTATATCTTGTCGAACCGTGCTAGGAATTGCAGGTTAAAAGGTAAGACCTCGTAAGTCTTTAGCTTGGTACAAGTTTCGACCTCTGAGGGTTGTAAAATATTAAATTTGTTTATATAATTGTTATTTGTTAATGCATACCCATTTTTAATAATTTTGAAATTCTTGGAGAAATACTGATAGGTTTGAAATCAGAAAATTTGGCATAGATCACAAAATGTCAGTTTTAGACAACAGCGAAGTATGTGGTCACTGAAGTAATTTTTTTTAATGATTTGTGTTTAATAATTGAGTCAGAACCTACTTTTTCATAAAAACAAATTCTGTAATTTACATTTTATAGGTTAGGCCACAATATGAAGCAATGAAAAAACGTGAAGAGGAATGTACAAGAGAGTTAGCTCTCAAAGAGCAGAAACGAAAGGAACTCTATGCAAAACAAGGACGAGGAAGTCAGTTCACTTCCAAAGACGATCGTGACAAGTGGATTCAGCAAGAGTTAAAATCCTTGAATAAACAATTGAAGGATAAAAAGGAACATCGAGACAAATTAGAAGCTGATTTGAAAAGAGATGCAGCTAAGACTATTGAATTGACTAAAAAAATTGAGGAACAGTCTCAAGAATTGGAGAGACAGAAGAATTTTATTGACGAACACAACAAACAGTGTTATGATTTGAAAAAGAACAAAGATCAGTTTCAGGCTACAAGAAAGTGAGTTGTTTCGTGATTGAAGCCAGGGTCTGAAAAAGATATGCATACAGTTGCACCACTGTACATTTTGTTATTAAATTAGTCAATCAGCAAATTTTCACATAGACTTTTGTCAATAGAAAATAGAATACAGTGATCAATTTTAGTTTTGTTGGACACAATGCAATGCTTTGAGGGCAGTGTCGGCTATACTTTTTCAGTCTATAATATCTAAAATTTCATGTTCAATCATACTGTTAGTTGGTAATGGCAATTTCAAATTTTGTGAAGACTGAATATTATAAGACATTAATTAGCTTTTTCAATTATTATGAATTGAACAGGCAATTTCTGAGACAAAATTTGAACAACTGCAAATATTTCTTTGCTTTCAAGGATTGTTTGGTAAGAATGTCTTGAGTTTGCTTTGCAGAAAACTTTGACATTTTTTGTGAAAGTGATACAGCTTGGAACTCAATGGCTGCATACATTTCACTTCTTTGGCATCTTTTTTTCGTAGCAATAGAATTATTTTGATAGTTTCTTACATAGCTGTTCGTAACACATCCAATATTCAACTTCTACCTAATTCCAAATTTGTTTCGTCCCTCCCAAGGGTCCCTCCAAAAGAGTCATTTATAAATGAAAGGCTACTGAAAAATTACAGAAAAATCTTTATTTCTTTCAGATATCCTGAGTTTACTGTCCACATATATAAAATATTCATAACAACACCTAACTTTCAAAAAATTCATTTCTTGGTACAGAATGGGGACGAAGTTTTAGCCTATTTCACAGGTACACATCGACAATTACATCAATTCATCCAATACATCAATTCCATTCACCAAAACATGAAATTTACAACAGAACTTTTTATGCCTGACAACCACAAAAATCAACAACAAACAACTCTCACATCAAAGATATAATACAAACACTTTCAAAAACACTGAATATATAGGTAGATATATAAAAAATCCAACATCGACAAGGACAACAAATCGGTTATCTACAGACTAAAATGTGTCTCTTGTCCAAAAGTTTATATTCGAAAAACGACTAGAAATTTCAAACCTAGAATCTTTGAACACAAAATAAGTTTTGAATTAAAGAAAGCCAATTCAACCTATTCATGTCATCTGTTAAAAAACAATCACAATTCGACATAAACTATGACTCACTTCATATAAAAAAAGGACAAAAATGAAACCCTGAAAATTATTGAATGTGAACAATCGACTTTTCTATAGAACAACCAACAAGAAGTTAATCTCTCACCACTCTTGAATTTACTTTAATGAAAAATTTCAGTGTATTCATAAAAAATAATAAATAAATGGACATTATTGTTTTCAGTGAGCTGTGGCGTAAAGAAAACAATGTACAGCAAAATCTTTCTTCCTTAAAAGAAGAACTCGCCAAAGCCGACCAGCAACTTAGATCGATGGCTGGAAAGCCCATCCTGAACGGTCGTGATAGTGTCGCTAAAGTTTTGAAAACTTTCATTGATCGGGGTGGACGAGAAGCTGAGATTGCCAGGCATTATCACGGTCCTGTTATTGAAAACTTCGACTGCGAAAAAAGTATTTATACAGCTGTGGAAGTTACTGCTGGGAACAGACTTTTTCACCATGTTGTGGATACTGATATAATCGGTACTCAGATTTTGAAGGAGATGAACAGACAGAAATTGCCGGGGGAAGTTAATTTCATGCCTTTGAATAGGCTCAATGTTAGGGAGCAAGATTATCCTGAAGACTCGGTAAGTTTGAGAAACCTTTTGATAACATGAATAAAAAAAAATCAGTGTTATAAACATGATAGTATAAGTAATTGGATGATTCGTGTTTATTCACTGATTAACTTATCATTGCAGTCAGAATTGGGTTGGAGTGTGGCTTTCTCAATCGACTTTCAACTAATTGATTTCATCTGTTATCTGTCAGTTGACTGAATAAAGTCTTACCTGACACAGCACAAACAAAAAGTAGTAATAATTTGCCAGGGCATTTAATATTACTCAGAGGAAATAACGACAGTAGTAGGTGTCCCTCTGGGTATTATCATGAACCTTTTGTTATTTATATTTTACATATATGATTTAGCCTATGATATTGTCAATAATGAAAATATCAATGTGAATTTTATAGACAACACAAACATTTTAACAGTAGGTTGGTCGTTAAACAATCTTTTAGACATCACCAATGAAACGATGGAACAGGCTCAGGAATGGTTTACCATGAACAAACTAATATTGAACAAACATGAAACAAATTATATTTACTTTGAAACTAAAATAAAAAACATCATACCTGAGACCCTTCATGAACAAACACAGGTATGCAGAACATACGAAATTTCTCAGCATATACATTCATCAAAACCTAGAATTTGAAAAAAATTAGGGAAACCAGCAGTAAATTGTAATCTATCTGCTATTCTATTCTATGAATGAATTGTTAAAATTTCAAATGATGAAAAAAAAAGATTGAATAACATAGATATTTTTCTTAGTAATACTATCAGGTATATAGCTAAACAAAGTAAATCTAGTTTTAAAAGAGTTCTATTTTTAAATACGTTATTATACGAATACGTTTTTTAGTGTAATTTGCCAACATTTTGTTTCATTATCAATTATTTTATTGTCTTTATTTTTTTCAGGATGCAATTCCAATGGTATCAAAACTGCAATATGATGCAAAATACAACAAAGCCATGCGCTATTTATTCGGCAAAACTCTGATTTGCCGTAACATGGAAGTAGCTACCAAACTGGCTCGAAATACAGGTTTGGACTGTGTAACCTTGGACGGTGACCAAGTCTCCTCTAAAGGATCCCTAACTGGAGGTTACTTCAATGCATCCAGGAGCAGACTCGAAATGCAGAAAACTCGCAGTGAAACTCAGCTTCAAATAGCACAGTGCGAGCAAGAGTTGATGTCACTCAGGTCGGAATTATCGAAAACAGAGTCTTCAATCAATACTATAGTTTCTGAAATGCAAAAGACTGAGACCAAGAACAGCAAAGCAAAAGCTATCTACGATAAAGTGAAAGGGGAACTCCGACTTATGCGAGAGGAGTTGTCTAACATCGAGCGTTTCCGAGGGCCTAAAGAGCGTTCATTGACTCAATGCAAATCCAGTTTGGAAGCGATGCAAACGACAAAAGAAGGTTTAGAGTCGGAGTTGCACCAAGAACTTCTTGCACAACTGTCAGTCCACGATCAATCTCAAGTGGATTCTCTCAACGATGACATTCAGCGCCTGCAAAGAGAGAATAAGGAGGCTTTCAGCACTAGAATGAAGTTAGAAGCGGAGAAAAATAAGTTGGAGAACCTGTTGACGAATAACTTGATTCGACGCCGAGACGAAGTTTTACATGCCTTGCAGGAGATTTCTTTGGAGGATAGGAAGAGGCATTTGGTTAATAGCAAAGCGGAATTGGAGGAGATTGATAAGAAGATTGAGAAAGTTAATAAAGACTTGAATGCGATGGAGAACAAGGTTAAGGATATGACGAAAAGGGTAAGTTGCTGGTTTTGCTACTGGGTTTTAGTAAGAAAATTTCATCAAAATAATGATAAATATGTTAATAAGATAATATAAAATAAGATGATTCTTCATTCATCTATAAAGCTTTCCACAGTGCATTCAGTATTAAGATTTATCAAACTAGTCAACTACAAATAAAAATTTAAAATAATGATGTTCATAAATCACATTGAAAACGTAGATGAATAGAGTGAATGTTTATAAAATTTACTCATTATAATTCATAGGCTCAAAATTTAGAAACTCGTTTAATTACCCCAACTTTATTTGGTGTTTGCTGATGAATTCAAATGTTGAATTTCAATTTCTGGTCTAAGGAATTTACAAAGGTTCAGTGAGATACCAGATTTATTTACAGTTTTGGCAATGAACATTATATTCTGAATGATTTTCTTTATATCAACTGTCTTTAAAATGAATTTTGTCTTCATCTAGCTGAAAAATGAACAAACTGAGTTAGAGAACTGGAAGAAGAAGGAGAGAGATGCACAAGATAGGATTGATGAGGATGCTAAGCATCTTGAGAAGTTTGCTACAAAGCAGAACCTTTTGGAACAGAAGATTGCCGAATCTGTAGAAAAAATTAATCAACTGGGTGCTCTTCCTGCTCAAGATCTGTACTCCCATTATATTAAAATGTCTTCCAAATCCGTGAGTAACTTTTGTTCTTGGTAAATTTGATACTCTTTCATCACAATTCATAGAGTTGACAAATTGTTATTGCTTTTTTCAATGAATTATTTTTCTGAATATATCTTGTCTAATATAAAAACTATTTTCTATATAGCATAGGATTAGGAATCAATAACCACTCATTAATTTTAATCATGTATGCAAAAGTATTTACATATATTTATTTTTATTGTGGATTACATCATAAGCAGTACTTATTGTACCTGCAATTCTTATTACTTCTATATTATATCAGCATTTGATTTAGGAAATCATACTATATTATTTTCGATTTATTTCAATTTAGTTTTGTACACATTCCATATAATCAATTTGAATGTAACTTATCTGCAATTGATTGATTGATGTCCCTTTCAGCTTTTTAGAGAATTAGAAAAGGCTAATAACCAATTGAAAAAGTTCAGTCATGTGAACAAAAAGGCGCTTGACCAGTTCATGAGTTTTTCGGACCAAAAAGAGAAACTGCAAAAGAGGAAGGAGGAATTGGATAGAGGGTAAGTTCATTAGTTGAATTATATTCATGTTTCGTCAATAAAAATAACCTTCTTCAGAAAATTGTGAAATTTGGATTTGTATTGTTTGAAAAAAAAGTTGATAGATCTGAAATCTATGAAAGAACGTATAAAATTAAAATGAATGGACAGAAGCTTTCCAAGTAATACCTCCAATTATATCATAAAATTTGATATAAAAATAAAAGCAATTGAGAAATGTATTCAGAAATATCAGTTTATCATTTTACTAGAATTCTTTCATCAGTAAGACATTTTTTAGTTTTACATCAACAACTGATAGTTTTGTCTACGACTGTGGTACACCTTGTCAAAGGTGACAGGGCAATAAACATGCTCTAGTTAATGGTAGCTAATACAGTATTGATTTGGATTTCTAGTTTTATTCTATTGGTGGTAGGTGGGGTTTTGTTTCTATTGTTTGTTTTTACTCTTTTTAAACTATATTTATTTTATCTAAACTTCGGGATCAATCAGTCATATATTGTTTAGAAAAATGATCATTGATATTTTCCGATTCCGGAGAGGAAACCTGAAATACAGGTACCAAGCCCAAGGGAGCAGGCGCGCAAAGGAGGGTTCCAAATAAGGAAGAAGGGCACGTGTTAATAAAAAAAATACTTTTTTCAAATGAAGAAATACTTGTGAAGTGAGTTCGAATTATATCAATGAGGTTACGCGAAGCTAATATAGAGGGTGTAAAAAAAGAATTTTTACCAGCTTTTTGTCCTTATATGCCACCCACAGCTTTCTCTTTTTAGTCTGTGGAATACTACTAATCTTTCTAATTGCTCCTCATACTTGTCTATGACAGTGATTCTCAACCTGTGGTCCGCGAACGGTTTTCATGGTGGTCCGCGAAATGAACAGTCATAAAATAATCAATTTAAATCTTGGCTCTTGAGACGTAAATTAATG
>WOGP01003623.1:0-14949 GCA_015342065.1 Leptinotarsa undecemlineata
GGAATCACACGTTAAAAGGTAAGACCTCGTTAGTCCTTAGCTCGCACAAGTTTCTCAACTTCTGAGAGTTGTCGTTCGTATGGGGGCGGCAGCTGATTATCGGAAAAACAAATTTTAATCAGATTTTTTTAAACAGATTCCAAGGAGTAGATTGAGTTGGCCATTTCTGTTCATCTCCAGCCAACGCCTTTAGACTGTCTAGCCTCGGGAGTGGTCTTGGTTTTTGTTGTTTCTGTTTTTGTGTTGTTTCAATCATGTGTGTTCTCACGAGTAGCAAGAAAAGAGTTGGTCACGTCTGGCAGCACCCCGCATGACCAGAGGTAGGCTGATTACAATGAGGTTTCGCCCAATTCCCCAACTTACACCTTAGCTTGGGTATGCTGGTCCATGGTGGCATGTTTCGCAAAGGCTTTTGAGGAGTTTTAGTTTCCCTCACCCCACTCATTTCTGCCACTGACCAGGGGCCGGCGACTCCGTCCGTAAGGCCACATGGGCTTCCCGGACAGGGCCCCCAGTACCTTGGCCGTTTTCTATCCGCCACCTGGTGGCACGCCCGATAGGTAGCCCAACCCTCGCGTTGTTGGGCGCTTTTGATTGCCTTGAAGTTTCACCAATATAACTTTTACTACAAGAACATGGTATCTTTAAAAAATGCTTAATTCCTAACAAAAACAAAGAAATGCTCCTTTGTTTTTTCATTTGCGTCGTTGGGTTTCATAGATCTCAGCATATTTTTTGTTATTTAAGGAGTTCTAAAACATCATATCTTTTTCCAATTCACGCAGTCCTGGAATGTGAGTTATAACGTTAGTTGCGAAAGATGTCACTAGTTGATGGATTGGTGGTTGTTGATTTTTAATGCTGTTTGTAGAGTTTTCGATTGCCTACATCATAATTCCAGCATGGTTCTGCTGCAAGATCAACGAGTAATATCTGCACAACTGATCTCTGTGAGATATCTTGCATAAACGCCAATTGGGTTCAATATCCGTCATGGTAGTAGCCAGAAAAGCAGTTGTTTTGCGGCATAAATTCAATCGGAAGAGAAGGATATTTCGAGATTTTATTTCGTAAGACTCATTAGTATTTTTCCACAGAGTTGCAAAAATTTTCAGTTCCACCAACACCACAGATTTCAGTGCCTCAGATTTCAAAACCCATCCTCTACAATCTTATTTTATGCTCTTTCCATTCACGAGAACACAAAATCACACTCCCCCTTCCTTAGAATAGAAAATCCTGAACTCCTTTTCAAACTTTGCCTCGAGACCTCTTCGGAGGAGTTCGCATAAAGTTCCAACTTCATAATAGACAAAATGAAAATTACTCAACTAACTGCTATTTATCGCCGAACAAAAAACGAATCCTCCCCGACAGGACTTCATAATTACACTCGAAACTTCATTCGAATTCAGCGTGATCTTACGATTTTCCGCGGAGCTGTTCGCCAAGTTGGGGGCTACCCGAAAATGCAAACGAATGCCATTTCAATATCAAACGAAACATTAATATTGTACTAGGAGGGGAACCTCCAGAAGATAAAAACCAATCCGGTTGCCACAAGTTATTCACGTCAAAAGAAGCAATCATGATGGAATCTTATACATGACAGCTTCTTGATTTTGTTTTCGGCTCATGCTTCCCTTATCAATGTTTCATTCCTCTTCAGTCAGAAATATATCAAAAAAAGTATATAGGACGTTTGGAGTCGAGAATAAAAGTATAGAAGCTTTTTCCGATTTAGTTCTTTTATTTCATTCGCAGAAGTTATACAACAATGTATAAATAATGTATTGCAAATACGTTAAGTTCTGTATATTTTTCAAATTTTTTTGGTGAAACAAAGTTTTGGACCTAAATATAAAGTTCTTTGCAATATGTTTTTGATGGTCTTGCTACTTGTTCGATTTTCGCCGTATTGGACTCACAAAATATAGCTGTCGAATATCTAAGATTTTTGATTCATTGAAAAGTTGTTCTCGAAGTCATAAGAAAAAACTTCGAAACTAATTTTCTGCATCTTTGTTCTAGGTTTTTGAGAAACGTTTTATTGGCAGCACCTCAAGCAATCATTCCATAATTGAGGATTAACTGTAATATCAAGCATATATGTTGTAAACGGATAACCTCAAGATCTACTACTGCTGTTTACAGTTCTGATCCTCAGTAGTTTTACCACTGGGTTCTCATCATCATCATTTACTCCTCTTCCTCAAATTCATCTTCGTCCTCATAGCCTTCACCAGTGAAGAAAAGCACAGCTCTGGGTATGATCCTTTCTCTGATGTAGTGACCGATTTCAAAGTCAGCGGTCAGTGTCTTCATCATCGGGAATAGCAAGAGGGGTGAAGAAATTGAAGAATGAGTCATTCTGAACAGTCTTTGTAACATTGCGAATAACGCCACGACTCTTATGTTTTTGCTGTCTAAAAATAGTCAACCCAAAGTCAGAAATCCCTTTCACGTCTTTGTCTTCCTTCATGGCATCTCCTATGGTGAGTTTATCTTTCAAAACATCAGGAAGATCTTCCTTTCCTTTGGTATTTTCGCCAATTTCTTCTTCGTTTTCAGAAGGTCATGGAGATTCATCATTGGTTGGTTTATATAAACCATTAACGATAGTATTTCTCTTCTCATAAAGAAGCACATAGAGCCTATGATATTCAGGCACTTCTTTGAAAAACTTCGATATTCGTAGCAACTGCATTTTTTTCAAAGCTTTAATTCTCCTTTTCACAGGATCCGGTAGCAGAGCCGGCATTTCAGCATGTCACTGACTCTGTATAGCGGCCAGAACGTTTGGAAAATGTAGGATTCTGGCGATGTTTTGTCGAATCTCTTCCTCTTCTACCTCGTCACCTCGTCTTCTGTTGCCATTTTATTCTTTCGATATTCAATTAATGCAGCTCCCAGGGAACAACCAAAATTCCTGCACTGTTAACGGCGACAAACCGAAGAAAGACAGAAAACCCATGGGTCTTCTCGTGGTTCCAATGTATACCTTCCCATAAGTGTACAGTAAGCGATAAACCCCTGCTGCCGATTTAAGGCTTTGTTGCCATTTTCTTGGTGAGTTCGAAAACTGTTTTGATGTTGTGTTTCCCCAAGAGTTTTCCAATTTTGTCTGTGACCCTAGGGATATAAGGTAGATATGAGCCTCATCCCTCGTGTCGACTTGTTCTCCCTGAACCATAACTGCTCATCCAACATGATTCCATATTTTTCCAAGAATTTTTTGTTCAAAAAAGAGATTCTATTTTTTTAATGATTTTTGGTGAATATTATCTTTCGGTATGGAATACCGTAGTGTACATAATTTACTGAGGCCTAAAAAATGTCAACAATAAACCTACTCGTATGGCCCCCCTCATCGTAAATCTTCCTCCTCCTCCCTCGATGAAGTGAGATATCAAAACAATCACGCTAATCTAATTATGCAACGGTGTCGGTTTACGATTATTTTACGATGGTGTAATAGGGGGATATGTTTATTGTCGCATTGATTGAGGCACAAAAACTCTCCGGGGTCGTAAAGGAGATTTGTAAGATGTGAAGTGACGATACGTACTAGGGAGAGGGTTGCTCTTGAATGTTATTCTACTGTTTTCGTATGTAAAACAAAAATAAAAATCGTTGAAACTTTTATCAAACTATAACTCACGGTTTTCATGGTGTATTAATAGGTGTCTATGAAGTCGTTTGAATCATTTATTATTCATGGGCGTTCTTTCATACGTAGAAGAATGATTTTCATGGGCCATATACTTTTTCTATATTGTTTCAGCGCAATGAATACATTGCTGTAATGATCTCTCAACAATGAAGTATAAATAGACCTGACTCAAAGAATTGGTTATAAAGTGATCTCTTAGAATTGAATTTAAAAAAAACAACTTGAATAAAGGTATCGAAAACACATAGACTGGCCCTATTGGTATTTTATAGGACTCCAGATGAGTATGATTGATGCCTGTGATTATATTGTATCCGCATCGTAAACTTTCTTCAAACCACCCAATTTCTTACTCAACTATTTTGACTGTTTCAATTAAGAACAGTTTCTTGATGAGTCTACTAGAATCACCATTGTTTATAATACTCTCATTGACCCAATTCTCGTTGTTTACTAATATGTTGTTATTAGTTCTGGCAGAGTTTGTTGATTTTCTTACCCACTATGACTCCTACAGGCGCATATTACGAATTAACGCTTCAACACTTTTCTATTAGGCGTTTCAAAAACATCGCATTCGATTTGACATAGCGTTCGGTTGAAGATTGACCTGCCGCACGTCTATACGGAACGGAGTCATAGTACAGTCAAATTTTATTTAAAATTTAAGTTGGCTTCATTGTTAAAAAGTTGCGTTCTTGATTTAAGTCAGTTCATTTTAGTGTCACTGTTGAAAAATTGTCTAATGAAGCTTTTAGTGGAGGAGTCAGTTGTTTTGTAACTACAAATATAATAAAGGTTGTATATAGAATTGAGAAATTCTACCTTATCTCAAGTCTTTCTCCGCTAAAAAAATACTACGTTAGGCCTGTAATGCTCTGACTAACTTCAATGTTCGTTCAAAAAAATATTATCCCCCTCAATAAAACTCATATCGTGGTCCAAAATTCCACACGCGCAGTGCCCCAGGAGAATTCCCGGCAAAGTCAGAGAACGGAGAAGAGTATTTCGAACCCCTCGATTTCCACCTCAGTCGGTGACAAAACATTACGCCCTAATCACTTTCCGAAAGAGTCTCTCTCGATCCTTGCGATACCAAAGTAAACCGAGTTACGTCTCAAGATGAAGGACGATCGGGAGCATGAATAAGAACGAAATTGTAGTTTTCCCCTATTTGCTGAAGGCTAGGAATGAAGTAATTGGGGGAAACGGGGGCATCCCTAGCACTCGGGGATGGCTTTCGAATAAATTACGGGGGTTGGGGTAGTGTTTTTTTAAACGTGTTTGGTAGTATTATTGACATTCCTGTCACGTAGAGCGAGAAATATGGCGGAACAGACTGAATTCAAATGAAATGATAGTCTTCGGCACAGGAGTTTCATAAACTTCTGAATTTAGTGGATTAACACAATGCAAATGGATTCATTTTATCGAAGCATTAGATAAAATCGAAAGATGAAACAAAGTATCGTGCTTTTGAACGAATGAAAAGCCCATTTCAGTTACGGGCTAGGAAAAATCTAATTGATCATAACTAATACACTATTGAACAAAAGTTATTTTTTTAAGGTCATCGATCGAACAAGTTGGAGAATCTAGAGTTTTGATTGACCTTTTTGGAAAAGTTCACCTTTCACAAATCAAAATATTAAAGGAAAACTTTGATCAGGTATAAAAGAGGCAAACTATGTTTCACCCCGATACATTATTACGTGATTTCTATTTCTATGTCATATTCAATAATTTTACCCATAAAAGTAGCCAAGAATTTGTACAGATACCTTATGTTTGGAGGCCAACATTGGAAACAATCCAATTTGTAGAATTCCATCTTTCAACATTTCAAGTTCATGCACATCAAAGTTGTTACGATTACAGGATATGGAAATACAAAACAATCTTCAAATACGCAAACTTGCGCGGATGCGCATCAAGCATTTTGCTTTTGCACGGTGGCCGGAGAAAAGTTGCAACCTCAATATATGAATCTTTATAACTATTGAGGCAAGTCCGGATCATCAGCTAGTATTGAGAAATTCTTTCAGTATTCATTGATCACCTTCAGAAACGTTTCCAGAACATTTCAGGTCCTGCTGGGTAGCAGTATATGGTAAATTTTTGGTGTTTTCCTCTAAGCTATTGAATGTTCGTTCATTGCTGAGTTTATTTTTCTCATTTTTTGTAATAAATATTTTATTACGTTCACAAATGAGTTCTTTCATTATTTGGATGAAACAGGGTGGGTTGAAACAGCGAAAAACCCTCTCGAAATGATAAAAGCGAGTACTGAGTTGCGGCAATATGTCCAACACGTTTCGACTAATAGTCCGACAACTGTCTTACACGTGACTTTTGAAGGTTAGTGTAAACTGAAAATCATATGTATTTCATACAAGAAGCGCCATCTTTAAGGAAGTCTACGAACTTTTGTACCATTATATAAAAGACACTGTGGAATAGTGTAACGAAGCGCATCTTGAATAAAATGAATAGTGTGAAAATTGTATAGTTATCATAATGAATACTGTTAATAATGTGCATTAAGTAACGAGTCAGTTTATACATAACTTACTTCTTTTCTAAGTTCTTACAAGTACCAAAAAAATAAGTAGAAATTTTGCCTCTCTTTTGCTACATCTGCCGCGATCCCTCTACAACCAAAATGTCTTCAAAGTCATCGAAAACTTCAATCTCACTCGAAACTCTCTAACACTACAGTACTCCTCAAAACCCTCCCCTATCCTCCAGCTTCTTGTTCAACCCTGTGGGCAAATATTTTGGGAATCCATACTTTTTGGTCGGTTTTAATTTCCCGTCGAATTAATTTCGATTGTTTGTTTTGAGTTTTGCGAGGGTGAGCGTCAACTTTCTCATCGAACAAACAATCATCCGGGAAATTAGCAAAGATCTTCGAGAGGCTCTCGAAGAATTTCAATTAGTTTTTCCACGAGCCGGGAAATCCAATCGACTCGAGTGCGGTTCGGTGTCGTTGAAGGATGAATTCGAGTAGCGGGACTATAGGAAATCAAAATTTTTTTTCTTGTTTCAACCTCATTTCGATTGGTTTATTTTAATTAACGTTTCCGATGAGTGTGACTACATCATAATAGACAATTAAAAATTTTGATGATTACTTCAGAATTACGAAGACCTACCAATCTACAAAATCCTCAACATATCTTCTTATGAAAGATTGAAATATAGTGAATGATCCAGACATGAATGGTTGAAGTGAAAGTGCGAGGAGATTTGATGTTACTGAAAGGTCTACAACATTGATTGAATGTGGATTCAATGTTAATATAGTCATTACTCAAAGCCCATTAATACTCGTGAGGCTTCACTAGCCTCTGTCGAAATCATAGAGGCTGGGTATAGAGTTCAACAGGTGTATTTTGCATCTGGAACTGTTTCTCAATATATCTCACCCGATGACAGACTATCTTTAAATCACAAAGTTACTCGACTCGCTCACCAACATATGTATAATACAGAAACCCCTGGTACTGTAATGAAGAGATGTATGTGGTTGTTTACATCGTTCTATCTACTCTACTCTAGTCCACATCTTCATACGCCAACGATCAGATTAGATACTTCTCTATCAAATAACCCCGAGTTAACATCTCCTCCAATATTCATGAGACAATCTTCAAGTTTCTGTTAATGTGGAACCGAATGGAAGCAGTGATTCCATTTGCAGACCTTAATTCGAAATATGAACGTTATGCGTCGCCTAATCGAAATAAGGGTCCGTCACCTGCCCTACACTATTATTCGGCTCTTTGTGATGGAGATGTCATTCGGAACGAAGTTCGAGATGGGGCGGAACGGCCCCAAATCCATTGAGAAGCTAAGAATGTATTTATACGGACGAGTTTGCGTCGTTAATTATTGGGAACACAAATAACATCATATGTCATAGACATATACATCATAGAATATGTCTTAGGTGGAGGACAAACTCCCCATGAACAGATTAGCAAACGTTCGCGCTCAAGTGATGATTCACCAAAACCAGGGACGAAAAAGCTCTGCACAGGTGAATCTAAGGCATCGTCAGTTGTAGCTGACATGCAAAAATTCTCATGTGGGAAGTTTATTGCGAGTATTAGTGCGAATCTTGCACCTTGACTAACCTACTACCTCATTAACGATGAAACAGCAGAGCACATAATTTGTGCCTGCTCCGCTGGGAACCGAGTTCAGCAGATCCGTACTCTCACCATCCAACCTGAAAGACCACTCACCATACAAACTAATCGGCTTCGTTAATAAAACCGTGCGGGTTGGGGTGGAGGGTCGAATAGTCTCACTAACTTTGGACCTAACGCAACCTATTCAATTCTAGGCAGTCCCATTCTACTAAAAAATGCAAGACTTGCATCTACGTCTTCTTCAAGTGAAAAAAACAACAACAATTTTCAATTTTCCTGTGTGATTTAATTTTCGAAATTTTTTCAATGATTTACTGGTAGTGTTCATACCTTCTTATTGCATATTTCAAGATTTTGACAGATCCCATTTCTCTAAAATCAACCAGTGCTTCTAAATCTAAACTCAAGTCAACATGAATACGCTTTACGCAATCGAGATACCCAGTCATCGGAGCGAAACGTCAGGAAGAACGTTTAAAAATCGACGGCCTTCAAACCCGAATGAAAATAGCGATATAGTAAAACTTTTGTTGAAGGAATCTGGTGACATTTTTCAACACCTCAATATTACTGATGTTTCCATATGCAAACATTTCATTTTTAGTACTTTCGAATTCAATAAGAGATAGGAGGGGTCTTGTCCTTGATATATATGTCAAGTGTATATTCAATTCATCAGAATAGGATCAACTGTTTCCGAGTAATTAACGTTTTGTATCATTTTCGAAAACCTGCCAACAAAAAATATAATTCAACTTAAATTTTTATTCTCAAATTTTAATTCATTTAAAAATGTTCATGACACACTTCATTTCATTCACCTATAATACAATTGACTACGGTTGTATGATGTATACTTTCAGTTTTCATGAATATCCACAAAAACTCCAAGGGTGCCATATCAGGTGATCTAGCAGGCCATTCTGAGAATTAACCTAGCTGATTAGATAATTCTCATTCAACCACTCTCGAACAAATCTGACATGAATGAGGAGGTGACCCTTTGATCCTTTTTACAATTCAAGAGGTTGATCGGTAGGTCAGGAAGTTGAAGAAAAAATTTTAAAAAAAAAATGCCTCTCCAAGGATTTTTTGAAAAATATTTTTATTATAGAAATAATAATTTCAATACTGTTTGAAACATTCATCATTTTATCCATCGGAATTCGTTTTTCTTTTGGAGGAAATTCGGTTCCATAGGAAACCAATCCGCCCCTGTCCTGGTCCTGTCGGGGGTGATAAAAATGACAATCAATCCAGAAATTAGAGGGGATGAATGGACCGCATTTCTTTTCAAAGGGCGGCTGAATTCAAAGGGCGCCTACACTATGTTCACTGCCGCATTCTCGACAATAACTTCACCCCAATCCCACAGTTCATTTCACTCGCAATAATTATGATGAACTACACAATGACGATTGCGTTTGTGTTCTTTCTGAAAAATCGTACGATATCCCTAAATATCTCGAGGATTGACGGTGGTCGGGATCCTATTTAGAATTTGTCAAAACCATTGGAAAATCTGTAAGGAACGCTTCTGTTTGAAGTTATTGACGCAAAAAATCCAATTTCACGCGTCCCTTGAGAGAGAATTGAAACAAATGACTCATAATAAACCCACACTATAAATTTGGCACTTTTCCCAGATCGATAGTTTCAATAGGCCAATGAAAATGGTTTGTGAAAATAAAAAAGTTGATCGAAAATCAGAGACAAAACACAACCCATTTATGAGTCAACACCAGAAAGCGCCATTTCGACCCTCCATAGGTATCATCAGTAGTACCCAAAATAAGGTCACTCTAGCTTGGGTACCCAGACAGGAGGGTCACAGGGGCAATGAGGAGGCCGATGTTCTAGCTCGTGAAGGCGCATCCAAGGCTATGATTGGGCCAGAACCCTTATGCGGGGTAGCGAAAGTATGTATAAAGACATCCATAAACTCATGGATGCAAGCCGAATCGATAGATTAGTGGAATAAGCTCCCAGGAATGAGGCAGGTGAGGCATCGACCAAAACCGTCGCCCAGAACCACAACCGTAAGGTTAAAAGGGTAGTGGTGGGTATATTAACGCGACAAAGCCGACATAGGAAACATATGAGCAATATGGATCTGGCAGAAGAAACCCAATGCAGATTCGGTCGAGAAGAGGAAGAAACCGCACTGCATGTGCTCTGTGAATGTGAAGCAATATCAAGGTTGAGACACGCAAGACGCGGGGAAGAGAAACCAAAGGCTGCCAGCTATATGAAGGGGTAGGTGTCAAGACTATGGAGTCCCATCAAAAGAATTCAAGCTAGACAATGAACTCTAACAACCAAGGAGTGTCACAATAGATCTGAAAAGGTCGCGGTGAATCAGGCCATGGGCCAGTTCCCCGACAATCTAATCATCAGTGGTGCTTGGCTCAACCACAAATGCATTGTTGGACTTAACTGCACTCAAAGGACACGCTTGAGTGAGTAATACCGTCGACATTTGCTCTTACGAAGACTAGTTGCTTTGCAGTGAAACCTGCAGTGACAGACAGTCGTCGGCGGTCTTCAGATCAACTTTGCAACTGACCGCCTCGTTTATCTTCAATATTCAAGAATTCAGTTCGACAAATATTCATCGCCATTTGATCCTAATTGGTCAATGCCACCAAAAGTTAAAATTCTACAACAATAACCCAGAAAAATTGAAGTATACAGCAAGCAAGATAATATTCAAGCGCTTATTTGAAAGTGGTTGAGGATTCGTGGTGTATTTCATCAGTTCGGACTTCCATTGTCTAATATTATGTAAATTGATTTGAAATCCCTGAAACAAATTGAAAAGATTTGCCAAAAAATAACAATTTTATTAAAAAAAACTGAAACTACAAAAAAATAACATACAAGCAACAACCAAAAAAATAAAAAATTGAAAAGTTGATACAAGCTGAAAATTTAAAAATTAAAAAAATATTATTACCTGGAAATGAAATTAGAAATTATCACCCGAAGACGATTGTGGATTTTAACAATCGAAACGTCGTTGCATAACTTGGTTTGGAATCTTTTAGTTTCTAGTTTCACTTCTTGTAAATAATATTTTTTTATTTTTTTTTTATTTTCAGCTTGTTTTAACTTTTATTTTTTATTTTCTTAGTTGTTGCTTGTATGTTATTCATTTGTAATTTCAATGTTTTGTTTGATAAAATTGTTATTTTTCGGTTAATCTTTTCAATTTATTTCAGGGATTTCAAATCAATTTATAGTACATTAAACAATGGAAGTCCGAACTGATGAAATTCAAACGTTTGAAGCATTTATTTCAAGAAAATTCGAGGCCTTCGATACAATTATTGATTCATCTAGAGATGCGTAAGTCTACAGCAGGGGACCCACAAGACTACCCAAAATTCTAATTGTGTCACAAAACTAATCAATAAACGTTTTTCATTCATTTATTCAGAATAATTAATGATAAATTTGAGTTATTTCATGAATTGTTTATTTGTGAATATAGACACGTATGCTGTACAGTACACTCATTATATGCGAATATACGTAAATTGTATTCCTTACGTTATAATTTCAATCTCAAAAATGCATTGACACTACCGTTAACATCCATTAAGTGGAATTTCATACACCATTCAATATTTCATGTAATTAGCTCACTATATATTTGTTAGAAACGAGTGTTAGATCACTTCTTGAGCTGATCCTTCTTCAACATAAACCTTACAAAGGATAATCCAATTGAAATTGTAATATGTCCAAGATTCCTGTCTCAGGCGGCAAACCGGTATGACCTTATAATACGAGAGTAAGGAGTCTTCAGCTTTCTGGAAGAACATTGCCTGCAAGTGACCGTCGATGAATATCTTTTGAATACTTTCACCATCAACGCTGGTGTTCCCCAGGGATCCATATTGTCTCCAACCCTTTTTATTGTATATCAACGACTTATTGGAAAAAACTAAGAATCCAATATATACGAATAGTTCCAATAATTTCGGTACTTCACATTCCACACAACTGATTGAAAATCACCCGGAGCGTAGAGGAATAAATGTTGAATCGAAAATAATTTTGTTTGAGACATAATGACAGAAGGTTAATGATTTATTTTTCTATAACTGCGTTCACTAGATTATTTTATCCAATAATTGTATTACTAAAGTCATAGTATCATCAGGAGGTATGCTGGTAAATAGATTCTGCACATCGAAGGATAATAATTTTGCGTTATCTGATTTAATTAGGACAATGACACTGAAAAACTCTGTTTTGGAGGCTTAGTGACATTTTATCGGTTTGAAGGCAATAATCTGGATAATTTGTTCTGTCTATGCCTAATGATTATGGAATATCCCGTATATGTATGTATCGATTAGTTCCAACAGTCTAAATGCACTCCATACCAATTTTTCAAGCACTCCGCATTCATTTCTCTACCACCTGCCTACACAACTATTCAGTTAGCACTCTTATCTAACAATTAAATGAAATTGATTTATTGTACAGTATTTGAATACGGGGGTTGATATTTTCCTCGGCAATCCTACTATTTACACAGCAGATTATACAATTTAAATTCAGTAAACATCTGGAAACGCGGACTACAAATTCCGAGTTTTATGAGGTATTTGCTCAACTTTTCAGCTACAAGTAAAAAAAGGATCGTAAATCGTATACACGTTGGACCCTTACGAGTGTCTTCTTTGAAGAAATCGTATATCAAAGCTCATCCCGACGTGTACGTGATTTACAATAAGCAAACACGGACCACAGTAGCTCATGGTATGTATTTATCGCGCTTTTGTTCATTTTTCGAGATGAAATTCGAAATATATCCGATTTTCTTATTTAAATTTTTAATTCTTTTTTTATATCGCTGATAATGGAAACCTTTTGAAGCAGGGACAACAAGAAACAATACTAAAGATATTTATATATGAAATTCAGTTTAACATGTATTTTGAGAAAAAATTTCTCGACAAATATCAAAGGAAGTTTGGAAATAAAGAAAATTAGCGGATAAAAATTGTTAATATACATAGACGGAGGCTGAGTCGGATTTATGATAAATGTATTTGTGTAATAACTAATTTCATAGTCAAAATTATTAAATATGACTAGTTGCCGATAAAAAGCACTTTTTCCTTATCGGAGTGAACTGAAAAGTTCAACATTTCTACACGTATACAGGGTGTTTCCTAACAGCGGTACGAAACTTCTAAGGGTGAATCGTTAGGTCGTTTCAAGAAAAAAGATCTCATGAATATATGCCCAGGGTTGATTTGTTTTCTGAGATACAGGGCGTTGAATTAGAAAAAACCGGTATTTATAAAATATCATAAATATCCTTTCACCCAAGATTAATATTTGCAGGTTGGTGATTTCTACGATGGCACACAATAATAATTTTTTCACCAAATATTTTATTCACAGACGATGCAGGATTTTCTACGAGATGCTATTATGAACTTCCACAATGACCATTTTTGGGCCAACGAAAATCCCCACGTTATTAGAGAAAGTCATGATCAGCAACAATGTTTGCTGAACTTTTGGGTAGGAATGACTGGTGACTACCTAATTGGCCATTTTTCCCACCAGCACGATCAACAGGTGAATCCTACACAGACATTTTGCGAGATCATTTACCCATTTTGTTAGAAGTGTAAGGAGGAAACATGTGGTTTATGCACAACGGATCTCCAGCTCATTTTAGTGTTTCTGCTCGTCAGCTACTCGACATTACCATCACCGTCTAATCGCTGGATTGAACGTGGAGAACTTCCAAATTGGCCAGCTCGCAGTCCTGATATAAATTCTCTGAATTTATATTTATGGGGTCATCTGAAGGCTCTTGTTTATAAAACTCCTATTCTAGATGTGAGTGACTTGAGAAATAAAATAATTAACAATTGCAATGCCATAAGGAATACTCCAGGTATTCCTGGACAAATCGATTGCAGTCGTGTATTTTATCAGGTGGACATTTTGCTCATTTACTTCTAGGTCGAAATTGTTTATTATTTACTCTTGTTTTTTATTTTGTGTTGTCTATGGACAGTTTCAAGAAGAATCTTGATATGAAGGGAACATAGGCGGCGAAAAAGTTGCCTAATCTGAAAAAATTAGAAAACCACAAAAAAAATTCAGAGGCGTTCTTTTTTCTCAATATTGTTGTCTGTGGTGCCCACTGAAACGCCACTGGACCTAATAATTTCAATCTAGTTCTGGCTGAATGAGGGCATCATTATTCCAAATAACCGCAGCAAAGTTCAACCAATTCGGTATAACGATATCTATAATATATTCTGAAGTTGCTAACCGTAGTCAGGAAATATCCTGTTCAAAGTTATCTATTACAATTTTCATATTTTACAGATTATGGAAAGTGAAAATACCCAAAAAGATCGATAGAAATGGAAATCAAATCATAAAAAATCCAAAACAAATATTATAAACGATAGAAAACAATTTTTTCGAAAATTTGTGCCATAAAAAATACAGCAAATTGATAGTTTTCGACTCACATGGATCTATCAAAAATTAATTTCTTATAGAAAAATTAGAGAACTGACGAACTGTAAAAAGTATTCTCTTTTATGAGCTAAATTCTAGATGACCTCGTAGATAATAATTTTCAAACGAGTCAAATTGATCTTCATATTCCACCACCCAGTAATCGACCGCGATAAATTACTTTTCTTATCAATCAGCATTAATTTCCTATCGATTGAACGTATTCAATGTATAATAAATATTAAGAGTAATCATAAGTAACGAATTCTTGATTCTGATGTCATATGCAAAATCATCCTTCGCGTGTACGAAAAAGAATCGCACGTTAAAAGGTAATACGTCGTTAATCAGCTCGCCAAGTTTCGACTATTGGGGGTTTTTGTTCTTGGGGAGCAGAAATACAGATTTCTGTCATTCGAATCAATTTGTTCTGATTCAGCCACCTACTAGAAATCCTTAGTCTTTAGTTATATGAATTGTGCCGGAAATACTGGGAAACATGTTTTAATATACAATGTGTCTGTAAAGTATGGAACAAATTCATTTTTAGCTAAACAGGTCATTTTAAGAAATAATCCTGAAACACGTCGATTTTTTATGTTAATTTACCGT
>WOGP01003624.1:0-14945 GCA_015342065.1 Leptinotarsa undecemlineata
TTCGCCTTATTGTCTGGTTCAATACTTCTTCAGGTTGATCATTGCTTTTTATTATTTTTTTTATTATAAATGTTTATTTCTTACCGAAAGGAATGAATTTTTTTTCTCACATTCATGGTTGTATTCAGATCTGGGAAAATACGCAACACAAGCTTTGCTTAGGCGTTTCCCAAGAACTGAACACCACCACTAATTTATTGTTATTAATTTATTTTTTAAATTTTTTAATCTACTGTAATTATTATTAAAGACATGCTAACATCTATTATAGACAAGAATATGTAGTGAATTGAATAAATTGATTGATTGGTTGATTGATTTGCCTTTGTTTCGTTGCCGTCAAGATATTTTCCATAGTTAAAATATGAAAAAAATTGGGGTTCTGACCATCATACTCGTATTAGTGACATAGTGAGTCTATTGAATTCTGCTAATTCTGAAAAAACCATTCAATGAATCGAACATATGAAATCATTTGTTGATTGATAGTATTTTGAATAATTTAGAAGCTGGGATTTTTTTTCTTCGTTCAATTGCTATTATCTTTCATTCAGACACACGGTTTATATATTCCTAAAAAATACTAAATTGGTAAAAATTTTTTCATCTTGTCCTGTGATTTCATAAGAATTAATTTTCTATTAAAAATTTTCTTTTCTTTTCAGATGAAGTGGTTAGCTTTGTGTGTATTGGCAATGGTAGTGATAAGTTTGGCTGTAGCTGAAGGCGAAGTCTGGGAGGAAGATGACCACGAAGTTCTCATCAGAAACGAAAGAGGCGCGAAGAATCGCGGTAAGCGTAAGTTATGATTTTTTTTTTATTTTTCGCATTTTTCTTTCATTACCTGAAATATCGTGGAAAATATAGAGTTGAGATGGAATATCACTGACTCTGTATGCTTTTTATTTCAAATATTCTTCAGTGATAAATTCAATCAATTGTAACCCTCTTCAGGGTATATATTATTTGTATGCTGTATTTTGTATAAACTGGTCGAATTGGCTGATAACATATGTCTCTTGTTTATCATCTGATCAGTAGACTATTTACCTAGCTCAAAATGATAGACTGAACGTTTACACTGGATGCATGATTTTTTGTTTATTTCCTCTATATTGAATTGAAAGTTATTACAGCTTTGATTTAATGACTTTTTCATTCTTTCATCAAGAATTACATATGACGTCATCAAACCCATTCTGAAAATGCATTGCTTGGACTATTCTAGAAGGCCTTATATACATAATGTTCTATTTGAGAAACTCGAGAAAAAATTGTGCGGAGTTTTGGTTACCCCTGTATCGAACATACATATACAGTGCATTTCTAATGTCCCTCCCTTTTATTTTTTCAACGGGTCAACTCAAAAAATTGAAATTTGGAATAATGAAATTAATGCATGAATACTTCATTTTGAAGTGAAATTGACAGATGAAACTTTCAAGATGACGTCTGGCTGCCATCTGGGAAACAAAAATCAAATGGAAATGGTGGTCTTGTGACACATCTGTTTGAAGCTCCTGACCAATGCTTCACAACTTTAGAATTCAAGTTGGCGACTGAGCGCCACCTGGGAAACAAATTTTGAAGGTCCTGAGGAATACTTCACAACCCTAGAATAATGTCAATATCTTCAACTACTACAAAATGGCGGAACTTTCAATAATTCCCTGAATACATTGACAGTTAACTACGTAAGATGAGGTAATAAGCTTGAGGTGAGTTCAGAATGTGCTCGAAATGGTTGTCTTGAACTTCTTGACATATGAACAGCATATCCGACATTTCACGCGAAATCTGGCGAGCTGGCTGGCCATTCCGTAGGACCTCGATGGCCAATCCAACAATCGGAAAAAGTAGTATCCAAATAGTTTCTTACTTGTCTGGAGTAATATGATGGTGCTCCATCTTGTTGGAATACAATATTCATATAAAATTCATTAGGATTCCCCTCGACGATTTCAGTGATGAGGTGAAGTAGGACTTCATATTCTAGGGTTGTGAAGTATTCGTAAAAAGCTTCAAAATGATGGTGTCAACCCCATTTTCATTTAATTATTTCAGTTTCATTTGTCAATTACACTTCACAATAAAGTATTCATTCATCAATTTCATTATCCTAAATTAAAATTTTTTGAGTTGACCTCTTCTAAAAATAAAAGGGGGAGACACTAAAGAAATGCACTGTATATTCATATGTATATAAATATAAATAGAAAGTGGAAATACATTGTTCTCTGAACATTTCTTCATTTCATAGGAGATATTTCGTGTCGAATGAACCCATTTTCTTCCGACCTAAATTCCCCCATAACTCCGAATCAATTATATAGGAAAAATAACTTCATGCTTTTGAAAATAATTCTTTTCTGCGGAAGAAAGGTTTTGGCTGTTCACTTGCCCATCTTGATAGAACAAATAAAATGTGGGACTCTTCCAAAGGAAGAAGGAAGCAATTAATTTCAGAAAATTACCTCTAGATCATGCAAAGAAGTAACTTTCAGACACAAACTGGAAGAAACAGCTATTTTCATATGAAGATAGAATTATATGAAATAAAAATACTTTCCAAAACAAATACTTTTATATGAACGCTGATTTATATGAAAATATTCGTTCCCGATTCACGGGATATCTACACAATATAATTAATGAAAGGAAGAAAATTTGTTCATAAAATTACGACTTTCTGTCACGGAATGGGAGCGATTAAATCCGTGTCATCGATGATAGCATGTAAATAACATTATTTCGCTTATTCGATTAAATCCCAGTCAATGGAATATTTAGGAATATTCCCACATTTTTTCTGTCAAGATGAAGAAGTACAAAGCCAAAACCTTTTTTCCCAAAAATCAATTTCTCCTAAAAATATCCCCTCTCAATATAAATTTTTTCTGATAATGAATGGAGTTGAAATATATAGAGTGTGACTATGATAAGTCACATTCAATAATTATATTAGTCAAAACCTTCATTTCTCAATATGTTAGTAACTCAGTTTTCATCAATTTCTACAAGTTTTTTGTAAACATTGTGTTTCGTCTCAAAAATAACATCCTGTATACTCATAGTATTTACATTATGTGTCACTTCATTAGAAATTTCAGATGGAAGGGAGGGAGTGAAATATACCTTAATATAAAGATTGACGATATACAGAGGGATGTGGCGTAACAAAATTGAGATTCTTTAAAAGAAACTTTTTCACTATTGTATGATAATATGACCAAAATCTTTTCTTCTAATATTGAATATTTTATAATTGTATACGTGTTCATCTGTCGATTGGATGGTTATATTACAGTTGATGATTATATTACAAATTACTTACAAAAATCAATTTGAAACGCATATTTTGAAAACGTATTTGTTATAATCGAGTTCGAAGAAGATACTGATATGCAAAGTTCGAAAGCTATTTAACCTGGTTCATTATTTTTGTTACTGTGTAAATATTACAGGCAAATTTTGTCCTCTGGTGGTTCATCGGTTGAATTCACGTCATCACTGTGAAATTTGAAGATAATTAGTTTTCACTATTTATAGATTATCAGTTTTTCTGAAATAGTTAGCTTTGTTTGTCCAGTTTATGTTTTCAGTCATAGGGCTACAGCTGCTACTACTATCTCGTTTCAAATTTCATTAACACTGTGTCGCCAACAAGTATGTGAAGCGGACAACTAACTACTTATGTACAGGTTCACAACGTTCAACCCAATAAAACCTATCAACTAAATCTAAACCATCTTAATCGTTCGCTACGTGTTTATAGTGGGGGCTGAAGGTGAAGAAAATTCCTTTCCATTGGCAATTTTTATCTCCGTTCCTTCGTGTTTACTAACAATGCTAGCGCCAGCTGTCCTTTCTGTTTTCGACGAGACAAAACTAATTGCGTTATTTAGAGCTTTAACCTATTTAAATGTCAGCGGAGAGCAGTCATTAAAAATAACATGTTCCAGGAATAGATAAAGGAGTGCGAGCAGTTGTTTTTGAGATTGATGTATGATTTAGTATGGTACGAGTAGACAATGACTTCATGAAAGAAAGATATTTATTCCTCCCCTGATTTAATTGAAGATCTTTTGACCTTCTGAACGCTGTTCATATCAAATTCAACATATAAACAGATATTTAAATTTTGCAAGTTCGGATTTCCATTGTCTGTATGTGTTAACTGGATTGAAATCTATGATGGAACAGATGGAATGAATAAAGAATGAAATGTTGAAATTGTATTGAAAATATCACTGGACTGCTCGCCAGTAAAAGTAGGACCTAGTAATGACCTAAGAATAGTATCAAATATCAAGAATATGCCATTTTTACGATTATGGATACTAACAATCGATACGTCCGTCGTGAACTAACTTGGTTGGAAATATTTTTTCTATTTTCATATTAATGATCTTTTATTAAATATATATCAAATATATACTCGATATACATTGAATATATACTCAATTGCCAACTCCGTTATTATTGATGCTAGGAATTCGGTGAAATGGGCAAGCTAGTAGCATTTTTAATGACCTTCTTCCTTGTCGATGACGAAAACAAAAAAGTTAACAGTCGTGTTGTCAAAATATTTCATAAAATGATATTTTTTTTAAAGAAACACCCTATATTTTATCATGCATTCCGATTCGTAGTAACATTCTCAACAATAAAGCTCATATCACCTTTCTTCCTGAAGTTGAGAAGTTGAAGTTGAGACTCATGTAGATTCTTAAAATATTGTTCATCAAATATTCTCAAGTATATCATGACAATGTCATAAATCATTGTTACTGTCAACTACTGTTAGAATATTTTTTGACATGCCGTTTTTCCATCAAGAAATATGTGATCTTACAGAATCCTACTTGGTTTTTCAGAAAAATAGCGTGAGAGCCCTCAAACACTACAGAAATTCGTTCCCCGATCGTGATTTACCTAATCGGCTTCATCGTCGATGAAACACAATGAAAATGAAACGACGCAAAATGAAAATGTTTTAAGGAAGAGAAGACCTAAAAAACGTTTTGTAATATCTGAAAATACAGAAATTGATGTTGTATCTATTTTTGAGGTTGATCTTAATGAGTCTATCAGAGATTCATCTAGAGAAATAGCTTTTTCACCATATGTTATTCAACGAATTCTGAAGATTTCTTCTCATAAGTTAACCCTTGAAAGCCCGAATTATTTTTTTTTTTTTAAATATTTAGCTATAATCATGCTTTGTGCACTCAATTAAAGTTAATAAAACTACCCTAATTAAAAAAAAATGTGTTACATATATGTAACGCTGGGCTTCAATACTACCTTGTAAGTCATTCAGTATGAAAACCCACATTACATGTTAAACAAAGTCCAATATTACATTTGTTGCACATTGTTCTTGCATTTATGGTGCAGAGTTCCATAGCGCACCGCCTTCTTTTCTGATCTAGTATATAAACAAGAAGAATATCAGTTCTGTCATAGTGAATGTCTTCACTAACTTTAGGTCCTTGAACACTCGTTAGTGAAGATGATGGTCTTCCAGCTCTTTTTGCCACAGTACCATATTTTTTTAGGTAAGTGTTTACGATTTCTAGCCTGATCTACAGTTAATTCACTGTATTTCCAGACTTCTTGTATGAAAACCAGGCATTTTGGATAGAGACATCTGTCAACCACGATTCTAGGGCCCACCACCATTTTTTGGAACGAATTGCTATGCGATACCTTCCTAAGTTTTCGTCCATCAAATCAGTTCCACCCATTGCTGTATTATACTTTCCTATCAGATTTGGTCGTAGAACTGATATGATTTTTTTCTCTTTTTGGGAATATCTCTTCACTTGAGAGAGTCGCTCAATTCCATGGCATGTGGATGCGACAGTAACAATATTATTATCTGCCCATCTTGCAAATAGAATACTAGTGATTCAGTCAATTACGGAGTGATTTTCCCCGCCCTTTTGGCAGGAAATTTTGTCGCATTATTCCGGTGCACCAGTATCCTTCATCTCTCAAATCCTTCAGTAAATATACGCTATTGAATAAATTATTCAAGTATATTTCGTGTGAAAGCTTATTTTTGTTTTCCGGCATTTCTCTCATCATCATTTTTAGAGGCGCGGGACACTTACTGTATTCATCATCAGTTGTATTGGCCCTGGGATTTTTTTCCTTGATATAAATCGAAATCAATCAAATATCCATCTTTGCTATTCAGACACCACATTTTGAAACCAAACCGGATAGGTTTTCCCCGGATGAACTACTTACACGAGTGTTTTCCGAAGTACTTGACCATTGACTGTTCTAGTACAAAATATTGTAAAAAGGCTGGTTTCAATTTGTCCATAAGTGGACGAATCTTTCACGTTTTATCATTAGCATCTGGCTGTGTATTATCAGCACAATGCAGGTACCTCAAAATATTAAAAAAAACGTTTTATTCTCATTGAATTCATTATCAAAAGATTTCCCATATCGGGCTGAGAATCCCAATAATATCGTTTTTACCAGGTTTTTCATTAGAGCCACTCAAAATGAGTATTGCTATAGCACATTTAAGTTCTTTGATGGATATTGTGGAGTCAGGACAATTTTTGAAAGCAGCATATTTAGTTGACTCCACTAGCAAGAACTCTAACAGATCAGTGGTGAAAACTAACTCAAATAATTCCACTAGAGAAAATTCACTATACTTCGAATAATCAGGTTCAGGCAAATACCTAACAAAGTTTTCAAAATTACCCTGGATGGAATTACCTGGATTACACCCAGCTCATTCGACTGATCAATTCTAGCACTATTCCTCAGCAAAATTTCAGCACCAGCTGTCAATTGTCTAGGAGGTAAATGGTTCAAATCACCCCCAGGATCCTCATCTCCAGACTCCTCGTTAGTTAAGACGTTGACATCTGGAGGCTTGGTATATATGCATCCAAATCTAAGTCATCATAGTATGCCATTTCGAGAACTTCTTTTAGCATGAACCCTCTCCTGAAAATAAGACGTAGATGAGTAATAAATTCTGTGAAATAACTAATCTTTACTAAATACAATACGATTTTGTGAAAACCCCATATTTATCAACAATTCGTTCAAGTGTTCACTATATTCGAACCTGCTGGCGAATTCCAAAACAAAGTCATTGAAAAGTCCTAGCGTTACTTAAATGTAACACACTACTTTCAGGTAAATTTTACCAAAAACCAAAAGTGTTTTTGAAATTCTGACCTTACAGTTTCCTCGAATATTTATTGCATACTTCACTTAAAAAATCTATTCCTTTCAACAAATATTTTTTAAAGTTATGATACTTATAAGAAAGTCTGTTCCATTTTCCATTCACGTTCGAATCAGCCATTTTTTGTCTACTCTCAGAACATTCGTGAACAACAAAATGCCAGTGAACGTTGTTTGCAATTAATAACATTGTGTTTTCTTGTAAGATAGACACCGCCATCTAACCGTAAAGTGCAAAAACTTAGAACAGTAGACTTCATCATTCAGCTTTGCGTCTGTTACTTATATGCAAAGCAGCTTTAAAGAGTTAAGTCCAGTTTAAACATTAGATCCTGGTGACCCTGAAAGATGATTGGGGTTTTGTCGGTGCTTCGTGAATAAATGCAGACAAGATCCAAACTTTTATAGAAATATATGGAGCGATGAGGCTAATTTTTCAATTTGTGGAATTGAAAGAATGTTCATTATTGGAGTTGACACAATGCATTTCTAGTGCATCCCAACAATCCGCAAAGACGATTTATTATCAATGTTTGGTGTGGTCTATTTAGAGGCAAAATTATCAGTCCATTTTCCTACCATGGTTCTTTTAACAAGAGTTTTGGAACAATTTTTTGATGATCTTGATCTGGAGGCTCGCCAGATGCTCTATTTTCAGCAGGATGGAGTACCAGCAGACAAGATCCAAACTTTTAAGAAAGGTTATATTGGGCGATGAGGCTAATTTTTCAATTTGTGGAATGTATAACAGAAATAATGTTCATTATTGGTGTAGACACAATTCATCCCAACAATCCAGAAAGACTATTTAGTATTAATGTTTGGTGTGATCTATTCAGAGGAAGAATTATCGGTCCATTTTCCTACCATGATTCTTTTAATAAGAGTTTTGGAAGAGTTTTTTTTGATGATCTTGATCTGAAGGCTCGTCAGATGATCTATTTTCAGCAGGATGGAGTATCAGCACATACTTTCAGTAGCGTGAAGAGAATGTTGCGAGACTGTTTTGGAAACAGATGGATTACTAAAAATGGTCCTGTTGAGTGGCCTGCTAGTTCACCAGACATGACACCTCAATTTTTATTTTTATGTTATAAGTTAAGTCTACTGCAAACACTAGAACATGGTGAACCTGAGAGACGATTGGGGTTTTGTTAGTGGTTTATGTTGCGGAATTAGCGCGGTGGTAGTGCGTCCGACTCACGATCAGAAGATCGTGGGTTTAATTCCTACCTCGATCAGATATTTTTCTCGAGAGAATTTATCTGGTTGAAGCTGGGATGATTCTGCAACCGTGTTAGGAATCACACGTTATAAGGTAAGACCTCGTTAGTCCTTAGCTCGCACAAGTTTCTCAACTTCTGAGAGCTGCGTTCGTATGGGGGCGGCAGCTGATTAACGGAAAAACAGATTTTAAACAGAAACAGATTTTAAACAGACACAAGACACGATTCACGCGTGATCTGTCAAAAACATTGTTGCCAAAAAGATACCAGCAAAAAATCACTCATTAAATGCCTTCCATGGAAGCAGCAGTCGCTATCCAACACATTCTTTTGATATCTTCATAGCCTCAGCTATCTTGATTAACTTCACCATTCGGTCATCCAAAATTATTTTGTGAAGTGATTTGTGATTTCGTCGGTAACAGCCTCCTAGGGACGTTCCCTGCATGCATCGTCCACAGTGTTCATTTCATTTCGTTTAAACTCACCAAGTCACTTCCCAATGGCTAATTTTCCTGATGCAAAAGTCTGAATAATGTTGATCAAGCCAAACCTTGCCTTCAACACGAAATTCCTTTTTGTCAAAAGATGCTTCACTCAAAATGTTCTATCCCACAAACTAATAGTCCGACAGCTGTGAAATGTGTTCACGTGACTTTTGAAATCAAATGGATTTAATACTAGTAGCGCCATCTTTGTGTGAACCTACGAAATTTTCAATCCACCTAATAGTATGATAGTTTTTGTTTCAAAATCCTCTTTGAACAGTCGGTCCATAGGATTTCACACCAAGTTCTTCGTATAATGAGTAGACATGTTGATGAACTTCTGCAGACTTTTATATATAACGGTAATATAAATCAATTATCTACGTCAGGTAATGTGGAAGCAACTGATTAGTATTGATGGTTTTTGATAACGCTGCTCACCGAATTATCAGCATTCAACGCTAATTACAAGTCTCGTTCCCTTCTGGTTTATGTTCGAACATTATAATGTTTCTGTTATTGTAGTTGAAAAAGTCAACACCGGAAGTCATTTCATACTGAAACAGTTACTTAACTGATGAGAAAATCCAGTGAGCAGGGTCGGCTTTCAGAACAAAGACAAGTGAAAGTATTGTAAAACCCAACTTTTTCTGATTTCAAAATGTATTTCTTAGTATTCAGCTAATTGAAACAATTGAAATTGTTCTAGCGTCTCTTAGACGGAAACCATGGTGATCCTGTGGTAAAACAAAATCAAATTCAAAGGGGTATATTTTTAGGGGAGACTTCCGTCTTCTTCATCATAATACAAAAAATATGAGAATCTTCAAAGAAAAAGGAAGCAATCATTTCAGAAAATCTATCCTAATCTCTACTAATATTATAAATACAAATTTTATAAATGTTATAAACTAATATTATAAATATTACTAATGTTATAAATAAATTAATGGATTTAGGCGTTACTACGTGGTTGGAAATCATAATGAAGAAAAGAGAAATGAAACGTTCATTTCTCTTTCTTTTATAATGTTATAAATGCTTATACCGTTGGAGTTAAATGCAGTAAATATGCCGTTAGATTATTTATCTTGAATTGATCTGAATAAAAGTCCGTGATAGCATATATCTACCTCTTATATGGTAGCCACTATATGCAAAATGCCATGAATACAATTAAATTGGATACTTTTTTACAATGCACCTTTTAGAGTATTTGTCAAATTCTAATAGAAATTTATACAATTGTCATTTTGAATATTCAATATAGATGAACATTGTTTTCTACACTAAGTAATTTGGACGAATCGTTTGAAAGTGATCGTGATTAGATTAACTTGACGCAGCGCAGTAGGCCATTGAGCGTCTACTGTAAGATGACAGTGGACGATGTCCAGGGTAAAAGGGGTAAATACAAAAGGAGAAGGTCATATAATTCAAAGTGTTAGTTCATATGAAGTACTGATTATAGAAAGCAATCAGTTAGTATGAATATTATTTATATCAATAAAATGGTTTAGTAAACTACCCTCGAAAGATAGGCATATGCCATAGTGGAATTTTCGTAATAATAAACATTCTGTAATGAACTGTTTATTTTGATATCCGAGAGATTAAGAGGCATTTTTGATGGTTACTACCCGGATTTGCACGGAGAGCACTACTCCCTTAACTTTTCATGGATATCATCAATCTTTTATATTAGGTTAGATTCACCTATAAATACAATATGAATGTTTATTGGAGAGGTCCACCGAATCTTTGAGAATAAGAAAATCAATATTCTCTGGGGAACTTTATTTAAGTGAAGGAATCAATCCTCTCAGGTGTTTTTTGGGTGTCCCACCTTTCACAATCTGAAAAATGTATAAATATAGCTCAACAGATAATATGCAGAGCAGAGTATATTTTGGCTACAGATGGTGCATTTATGATGATTAGAACAACGTTAAAAATATAATAATATAAAAAACGGCCAGCGAAACGAGAAGATAATAAATGGGTTGATGAGTTAGATGAATTCATATACGAATTTTTATTCTAAAACAGTTATTCCAGAACAGATATATTATCTTTATATTTTTCTGAACATCTCAAGTGGACCTGATTTTCCGTCGTAGATAAGTAAAAAACAAATTAATATTATCAGTTGATAGATTGCAACGTTTTGGTTTTAACAAACTCTGAACCAGCAACGCTGTTCAGAACACTTCAAAGCGTTGACCTCATAACAAATAAACTGATTGTCAAATCACTTTCATAACTGGTACTCTATTTCATGCAAAAGGGCGATGTGTTAGGTTGTTTCGAAAGTTTTGTCCTCTTTAATGGCATGTTTTTTATAGTTCGATATCTAAGTGAATATATATTTCAAAATGTCTTTTGATACAGGGTGTTTGAAATTCAATTCTCACCATTGGGATCTCAGAAACTATGAGAGATACGAAGATGGTTCAATGGGGACAAAGTTGCGCATTCACCTGACTAACAGTATGCATAACAGCGGCATATTGTTAGTCAGGCAAATGCGCAACTTTACTACAAGTTAACCGTCTTTCTATCTGTCATAGTTTCCGAGATCCCAATGGTGAGGGTTGAATTTGATACAACTTGTATAGTGATCGATAGAAAATTTTGTACTCTATATGCATTGATTCTGTTCATCATTTTTTTCCAAATTTGTATTTTCTGCCTCTTTTCAGCCGTGAGGTGATTTTCGGCCAATTTTTCTCTACGAATTAAAATTAAACCAAAGCGCTACCAAAACTGCCCGAAAAATTAATCGAGCATTTGGCAATGATAGTGTTCGACGTTGATTTGCGAAATTTTGATCCGTAGATTTTAGCTTCGAAGATGAGCCCCGATGTGATCGACCTACCGTAATCCGGGACGAGGATTTGAAGACCCTGGTGGAGACCGACCCCTCACAAACGATGCGTGGGATAGCGGAAAAACTTGGCGTCAGTTCCCATGGGGTTTTTGATGATTTAAAACGCATTGGAAAGGTCAAACAGCTTGAAAAGTGGGTGTCTCCTGATTTGAACGACCGGATCATCCCGTGTGTTGAAAAACCGATTATTTTATTTTCTGAGTCATTTTTTAGGTCAGTTGACAGGACTCTGCCAGATGCTGACAACATGATCTGATCTGCAGCGGGGCTGGCACATGTGACCTACTACCAGGGCTTGAATTGCATAGTGAGCAATAATCGACCCCGAACTTGACAGATCATATTATATTTTATCAGTCTGATGAGGATCTACTCAGGAGGAGATCAATCTGCGAATACAATCGTCGTGCGGTACGCAACACAAATGTGTTGCTGGGAAAGTAGATCTCCTCTGGCGCATCTCAGGAAGATACCCCGCTTATGGCTGCAGACAGAGTACGACCTGCAACCAACAGTCAAGAGCAGCTCCCCTGATTCTCTCATCGCCAACTATCTAGGCATGAAATGCAGCCCATTCCGATATTAGGTTGTTTCGAAAGTTTTGTCCGTTTTTATATATCTACTTCTAACTATATTATCTTACCTAATATTCATTGGATTCATTCCAAATAACTGCCATTTGAATCAGTGCATATTTGCTAACGTACCAAAATCCGAGTCATTCCATCAGCATGAAAGTTGTGTGCTGAGGAATCGACGAAGGCAGTTTTTGCACGGTCCTGACGGGCGAAGGTTCTACTGGTGAGAAAGTTATCGAAGTGCTTGGAAACAAGGTACAATTTTTGTTACATTTCGTCCATTTCCTAACTGTGAGAGTTGAGCTCAACTGCAGAAATTTGTAATGAATCACACTAGTCGCTGACAACCATTCAGTAACCATGGTCTGTTTTTGGTAGGTTTTTGCATTTGGGAAGTGTCTGGGTGGCTAATCGGGTGGATTATTCTGGTTTCGCGATAGAAAAGAAGAACAGACCTCTAAACGGAACAATTTCTGTTGATCGTTCAAATCGTTGGGCCTTACTTTTTGACCTTTTTTACTTTCGTTTTTCAATCGATAATAACTTGTCTCGGCATCTAATGGCCACTGACGCGGGATCTGTGAAATACTTGGTTACATAATAACAAAAAACATAACCATCATATTAAATTGAACAGTCGACAGTCCTTGAGGAACTGCACCATGACACTGAGCTGGTTAGGTAGGCCGAGAATGTCTTCGAGAGTTCCACTGAGTTTGTGTTTGCGGCGAGTTGGACTGTAGTGTATGCAATTTAAAAGTATGTGCTCAATTGTGAGTCTTGCATTATCACAGAATTCACAACTACGGGGATTTTGTGAAGATATCAGGTAACCATGGATGAGTCGGGAGTGGCCTTTCTTGTCATTGGGGGCAGGTCCAGCGCAGAAACTCTGGGTTGGATTGTATGTAGTTTGGTGGTACATGTGTTCCAATGTGTTTGCCATGTTTGTCTTGATAGAGTTGGACTTGCCCCTCTAGCAAGTCGGAGTAACACGCTTGTTTCGCTGCTTGGTCTGCTCATTCGTAACCCGTAATTCCTACATGAGAATGGATCCTGATGTTATTCACATGGACCCGTCTGGTACAATGGTTGCGGCAGGTGTCGAGGATATCTTGAACCAAAGGATGATGTGACTAGTTATTTTTGATAGAAAATATTAATGGAAGGCGTTATGTGCATATGACAAGTGTACTATTACCTTGTACTAGAAACCTCAACGTTTGTATTATTATATATAGTTCAGCTACAGAAATTGGGAAGTTTGTATGTTGCTATTATTTAGTCTTCTTTGGATTGCTGGTTATTTGTCAGTTCTCCAAATCTTTGTATGAAGACTATATTAGGCGTGTTGCGCTTATTTTAGTTGCTAAGGCATGTATTCAAATACGTTTGAACCTTCCAGAATCGCATGGAAGCTGACGCCCAGTTCTTCCGCCATCCTACGCGCCGTTTGTGATGGGTCAGTCTCCACCAGGATCCACAAATTCTTGCCCTAGATTCCTGTAGGTCGGCCACTTCAGGGATCATCTTCGAGGCTATAATCTCCGGAATGGTTTTTTGCAAACCAATCACTATTATCATAGTCAAATGCATGGTCAAATTTATGATCTGTTTCGGCAAAGCTGTGGTTCAATTCGAATTCGTAGAGAAAAATGGGCAGAAAATCGGAATATTTTGAAGCAGTTACCATCATTTTGTCATCTTGGGGACAACCCTATCATTCAGGAATCACTCAACAGCTCGATTTATTGCACTTTGCATTACTAATATTGTTTCGTTTATGTTATCATTTGGTGTCATTTGCAAATCAGTCTATCCATAATATAGTTGTTGAATGAAAAATATTAATAAGATCATAATAAATATCTGCCGCCTGTTTTCAGATAACTTTCGATCCAAAGTAACATAATCAATCAACAGTATCTCTAATTGTCTCTAATTCTTTGCAAATAAAGTTCACAGCATTGCAGAGAATCACCGCTTTCTATACTGACAATAAATTGATAGACTTTGACTTTAAGTACATGATACGTTTGTTTTTCAAACAGTTTCTAAGTTAAAAACAAATGCAATGGGATATGATTTACTGAATATACAACTCATAAAATGTGCTGTCTATATATAATTCCCTATGTAGAAGAATAAGAAGAATATATTTATTGAAATAGGTAATCATAATACACAATATTATATAAAACATATTACTAGCATAGAAATTGAAAATAAAAATAAAATAATAAATAAAAAACTTAAAATGTAGATATAGTTCAAAATTGAAAATAAAAATTTTTAGTTTGAAAAATAATGACATATGCTATTAAAAACACATTGCAATATAAGTGCAGCTCCAATATAATGATAAAAAGCAGAAAATAAAATACAAATACTAACATCTCATCTCTTAACTTTGTAGTTTTATTTTTTTTTTTTCATTTCGTTATTTTCATTTAATTTTTGTTCAATTGTTCTATTTCTACTTGTATTTTATTTCACTGTTATTTCATTTCAGGTTTTTGCTTGATATAATTTTTCT
>WOGP01003625.1:0-14943 GCA_015342065.1 Leptinotarsa undecemlineata
ATATATAAACTAGTACCAAAAACAAGATTGTTGAAGTGGGTTTCATTAAAAAATGGAAGGAAAAATACAATAGCTCTAAGAAGTTGCAGAGTTTTCAGGAGACTATGAATAAATGGAAAAGTCAGTCGGCTCCCAAGCATAATATAATATGTTTCTCGAAAGGGTCGTAAGTAAAATAATTTACATTACATGTCTGGGACCTATCTTAATTGAAATTTTTGTTGTTAGCCTAATTTGACAATCTGAATTCATTTGTGAAGCTACTTCGACTGTTCAGTTTGTGAGACAGACGTGTTGGAAATAAAATAGTTATTTTTGAAGCAAGTGACAACCGTCAATCCAGGAATTTCTTGGTGATTGAATTAAATTGAATTATTCATAACAATTCGACGAACCCGAGGAAAGTTTAAATGAAACGAATGCTATTAAAATATAACCTCATTCATGCCTCGTGAACTTCGGTGTTAGGCATTTCCGCTAAACGCAACTTATTCCTCGGTCGGAGACGGTTTTGTGGCTCGTTTTAAACGATGTGGAGCCGCGTCTTAGCGTCGAGACTACACTGAGAAAAATATGAATGCGCGCCGCCATCACTTATAATCACTCGTTAGGATAAATGACCAATTTGCGAATCCATGTTAATAAGCACGGTATGTTTGCTTTCTGTTTTATTGCTAATTATACATTGATTTCTTTACACGTTCAGCGACAGTGGTATAATTAATTATGCCTTTTTTAACACGTAAAGTTGGAAGCAAAATGACTAAATATGCGAAGTGTATTCAGTGAATCAGTTACAATTGTATAGCTTCCTAGATGGATCTTTCTTTAGCGTCAATCTTCAACATCCCCTTACACATGAACATACAAGCAACTCTTACAAATTTCTGTTGTGCATTCATGGTTCTTTTGACAATCAATTTCAAGTTATTTCAACATTAAAATTAAGATTCATTCATCATATCTTTATACACATAACTTCATTATTTCAACCTATTAGCAGAGGACAATTGAAAATAAACATATATATTTTCGATTATGAAATCGGTTATTTGCAGCATTTATTTTGATAACGCTTCCTTGACCTATTGCATTTTCCGATCAAATCAGGGTGTGATTCGGATCGTGAAAAAGTGACATTTTTGTAAAAAGTTTCACTTGTCTATATTTATTTATACAGGGTCATTCAAAGATACCGAAAAATATATTAAATTTTTTTTGATTGCGAAAGTATAGAATCAAATAACAGAAATCCTTCACAAAAATTGAAATACATCCAAAAAAAAAAACGAAAAATTACAACTTCTATATCTGGTTGTATTTTCGTTGTTCGCAGAAGTATTGAATATCTGTTCAAACTTTGTCAAGGAAGCGATTAGCTATCAGAATATGTGGAAAGAATTTGTATATAACTACACTTGCGAACCGTCCTGGCTCCGCACCGGTGCCATGCTGATACCAAATATAAATTCACCCACCGGAAATTTAAGGGCATGGAAAAACAATGATGAAAAGGGAACTTTATTCAATGAACGAGGCGTTATTCCCAGTTAGAATATTGGAAAATCATTTCTTATTGCATATCTACAGCATAAAACGAACCTACATACAATATTTGAGCCACCGAAATTATAGCGATCCGGAGAAACAGTGATGAAAAGGTAATTTTCATATGTAAACGCGTCCCTTTTCCTCCATGGGGGGCGCCACAGTTGAATATTTGAAAATCCTTTCTTAGTGCGCATGTAAGACCTATATACAGCAAGCACCAAACGTGATGGCGGGCCACCCCCATGCGCACAAACTCATTTTCAATGCAATCCTCACTGCATCTCTTGCAAGACACACAAATGCTCTGTACAGAGGCATATCATTAATTGTTTTCCAATGCTGGTGGCGTTTGGCATGGTCTGAATAATTTGTGTTGTTTTTGAAAAAATGTAATCGCCTAACAAAAAACAGTCATCAAGAGTCAGGATGAATGTATCATTTAATGAACTGTACTACTACCTTAAATTCTAAATAAAATATTAAAAGAAATTACAAGGAAGTCATGTTCCATTTGCTACCCTAATTGAAACTAATTATAGGCACGAAACTGGCCGGCACAGGGCTTATGATAATCCAATAATCATAGTTGGGAGAGTCTATACCTGCGCGATCGCTCGCCATTGGCCGTGACGTGTACTGTACCAAATTTTTGGTTCCTGGGACTTACCGAAACATAGAAAAAGACATGAATGAGTGTTAAGTGAGTGACTTTCGCATTTATTATAAGTATAGATTGTAGAACCTTCGAAATAAAAAAAACGTGAACTTTAATGTGCCCGCGCGGGGTTTAATGTGCACTATAGTCAATGATCTAATATTGCGGGCACGAGTCAGTGACAAAAATTTGAGTTATTTAGGAAAAATAGAGCTGGTATTGACTTCGATCTGTGAATGAATTAATTTCTTTTACTTCAAAACTTATATGAAGTTCGCAAAAGAAGTTGCATATTTCAGAAATTATTAATGAAAATTTTACATTCAAATGAGTAACACTTTATCGTGAGATTTTCATTAAACAGTTTACAAAGCCATGACATATGTTTCGCTAACAATAGCCTACCTACTTGATGACTAATAATTTCACCAGAGTTCAAATATGAACTAATTGAAAATTTAAACACCATAAAAGAAATGTTACTAATTCATTGAATGGACAAGGGACATGGAAAAGAATTCAATTCTATTTGGTTATTAAGGAAATTTTTTGAAATCTCAAATCTATTCCAAGCATCCTAGAAGATTGGTATGTGATGAAATCGGCAGATACTTGATGAAAATTCAGAATGTTTTACAAAACAGTTTACAAAACAGTTTTAAAAAAACGCAACACGTGTTCCGCTATACAAAAGTTTCTTCAGACGTGTCTTTAGTCTGAAGACACCCCTGATGAAAACACGTGTTACGTTTTTGTAAAACTGTTTAGTGAAAATCTTGAGTACCAAAATATTGAGTTTCATTTTTTTTAATGTTGTACGTCACAGACGTGGTTGAATTCAGCCCTTCTATTAGAAGATGGTTTTCAATGGAATCTGTCTTCACATTCAAAAAACCACTCCAAGAGCCGCAAGCCAACTTTTATACTTCTGATCTTTCTAACACTGCCTGAATTATTATTTGTTCTGTAAGCCACGTCCCAGTCTTTCTTTTTAAAAAAACGAGCGATGTTATTAGTGGGTTCACTAAAGTATGTCAATGGAATCACTGACTTACATGCGATGTATGTCAAACTATTATTTGACAATGTAAATAGTCAAACGATAGTAACACATGATCAGCTGCTCTCAAATCTATTGAATTGACATTTCATGTTAATTTGTCCGCTTTTTAATCTATTCTTGACAAATTAATTTGCAGGTAGTGGTTCCACTAGTTAATTACTGAAAAATCAGTAAGGATAATCATTATTTAACAAACGAAGTCCACATCGGACCAAAAAACTATAGGTATATAAACAGCTAACTCTTTTCTTTAGATTCATTATCAATTTGTTTCTCCTGAAGATGCTAACCTTGTTATCGAAATGCGCGTCGAGTGCAAAAATATCAGTTTGGTGTTAGGGTATGTGATCTCCAGAAAAAGTTTTCAAAAATCGATTTGCAAAACTACTCACTACCTCACCTAACCCCACGAACACACGGCACTGATAAAGAAATATTATGAAACGGACAAAAAAATTAGTATTCAGCCAGTCCAGCTAGCCCAGCCTTTATTCCTCAACTACATTTGATAGCACGTTTACTAACTATCTGGGCGACTAGGGGCCACAGGCAAGAAATGTTCATGACTGTACTTTTATTTTTATTGCCGTTCCAATTGGGAATCGATAGACTATACTCAGTCGAACTAAGTACCTGTATTCCACCTACAGTGGAGTTATATAAGGATTAATGTAATCAATTATTGTTAATTGAATGTATAAGTTTGAAAATTTCCTTATAGGACAAAACTTCAGTAACGTTAGTTACAAATAAAAGTGGTAAAACACATAGAAAGTTTCTATTCTCTTTCTTTATGATTTCCTACCACGTAGTAACAACGGCTACATCCATCAATTTATTGAACAGCCTGAAACACCCTGAAAAACGTCACCAACCAAGCATTTGAAAATGATAGTGATAATGAGCGAATTGTTCGACACCGGTTTGCGAAGTTTCTTTCCGGATATTTTACTTTTAAAGATGATCCCCGAAGTGGTCGACCTACAGTAATACAGGACGAGGATTTGAGGATCCTGGTGGAGACTGACCGATTACAAAGGGTGCGTGGGATAGCGGAAAACTAGGCGTTAGCTAGCTCCCATGCGAGTTTCGATGGTTTAAAACGTATTGGAGAGGTCAAAAACTCGAAAAGTGGGTGCCCCACAATTTTGCGCAACAAAAACAAACAATTGTGAATCCTCTACAACAACATGACACGTTCAGGACAGTGGTTGGACATTGATGAGCCATCCAAGTACTTTCCAAAGGCGATAACCCACCAAAAAAGACCATGGGTACTGTATGGTGGTCAGCATCCGGTGTGATTCACAAAAACTTTCTGCCTTCGGACTAAACCGTGACAGAAGAGTGAGGAAATCGAAGAAATGTATCGAAAATTGCGTCCGTAGCAGCTGGCACTAGTCAACAGAAAAGGTCCAATCCTGCTCCATGACAACGCCCGTCGGTAAAATAATGAAAATTGGAGAAATATTCGATCCAAGTTACAGTGGATGAAATGACGTTGAACATTTGTGGGGTTAAAAATGGTTTCTCGTATTATTTTCTTTATCTCGATTTCTCGAGTTTAATAGATATCAAGCTGACAAGCAGTATAATGATCGTACTTGCAAATATTTAAACTTATCATAACTGTTTACATAAATAGTTATAAATCGTTAAAATTCTAAGAGGTCATCCAGAAGATAATATTAATTTCAGATTCCAAAATTTTTAATTTCACTTTATACAATTTATGCAAGCGGAGGTACCGAACTATATAGCGATATACAATTTCAGACTCTTGTATGTGCAAGACCACTTTATTGACATTTTAGCACATGTGCCAAGGGTTGAAGTAGGTATATATGGGGGCGGTATTCATATCCCATCTTCCGGCTCGAAAGTGTGCACATCTGCCGGTAGCTTAGATTAAAACTTTCTGAAAGAATTATGCCCATAAGCACAGATGGTTGCGTGACCTTCAGTTTTTGTAGTTTGTCTCGATGAGGGTAGACACTTCAATAACAAATTGAGGTTCGGCGGGTTCTGATGTACCATGCACCACGAGCGAATTACCTATGTTATTTAGTGAAACGTACGACTGGTTAGAAAAAAAAAACTAATTTGAAATACATTCACTATTCCCAATGAGAAAGTTTTCTCAATGTTTGAAAATATATCTAACTAACTCACCTTCAGTGGTAAATTCAACATTGATTACTATCTTGTAATATCTATTGAAATGTTTTAGATATTTAACGAATTGATGATTTGAACTATTGGGTAGGTACAGGATCAGGATGGAAATACATTTTTGTTACAGCATTTGTAATCAAGACGCATTGTTGCAATTCCTTTCACAAATGTAAATATTAAAAATCTAATAGTACATAAGGTAATAACTTTTAGAAAAATTAAATGAGATAATTATATCTATTGAAAGGGGAATAAACCGATTAAATAATTTTCACAAATTGCATACATCAATAATATTTTTGCTGGTGAAACCCAGTTGGGTAAAAAAACAAATGTACAATTTCAGTTGATTATTTTGGCACAAACTCACATCAAAAGTGAGCTCTGAAAAATACATCACACACCTTGACGATCAAAGAAATTTGCTCAATATAAAAAAATGCACTATCCCAAAAGGCATTTGAAAAAATTAATTTCAGTGACAGTGACAGTTAAAATAAAAAACTCAACGATCACTATCGAATTCATTAATAACAAATGAATCAATTTTGTAAAAAACATAATGGTTACGATGGAAAAAAAACCTTTTCTTTGAAAATGTTCATCACTTGTACGTTTTCATTGGAACACCGTGTATATGAAATATTTAACTCGTTACAGCTTATTCAGTATTTTTTGATCACTGTTTTTTGTTGGAAGTTGTTTGCCGCCTTTGTGGATATCAAAACGTTTGAAATACACTGAGGAAACAAGCATCTGCACTTAATTATCTATGTAGGTGAATAATAACATAGATTCGACCTCTTGTACAATTTTACTTAAGGGTGTTATGCAACAATTTGATTAAAGCAGTTCGAAAGCAGATGTTCCACGTCCCATTCCGCTTTCCACTTATGTTTGCTCTATTTTGGGCGACACATCTGTCAAGCTGAGTACAAATCATTTAAGTGGCTGAAATTAGTGAATATCAAAATGAAATTTAAGCGGGTCGGTTTTACTTCACCCCAGAGAGAGAGATAATTAGGCTCATATTTATTTTATTTCCGTTGGCAGGTCAATTTACTTTTAATGGGATGGGGTTGTCGAGTGCTTTAAACGCTGCACGTGGAAGAATTTGTTTTTGGAACAATTTTTATCGTTATAATCTTTGGAGAGGGTGAACAGATATGCATTAGGGAGTTCCTAGGAGTAGTTGGTCTATTTTTCATAAAAACACTATGAATTAAAGAATGTATCCTCAAAAGAGAGGAAAAGTAAAAGAAAGGTCAAACCTACTGAACCACAACTATAAATCCTTGATGTTTTCTGAGTTTTCAACCTACCCCAATGTAAAAAATCTAGGATTCAAAATATAATTTGTAAGGATTGTTACAAAAAGTATGTTGGTCAAACTAAGCAAACTATTGAAACTTGTTACAAGCAACATATATTCGTTTTTATATATCAGAAAAATCTATAGTACCTCTAACTAAGAGAATGACTACAGATAACGTGAGAAATCTTGAAGTTTTTGAGGCCGATACAGGTCAACTAGGGATTATTTCGAGCTCGAGCCACGGAATTTTCATTAGCAGAGCCGCATTTTTCTTACCCAAACTCGAACTGTAGAGTCTCGAGCTCCTTTTACTATGAAAGGGTCCTGACCCCATTCACTCCTTTACTAGAAGTAGATTCAGAAATCCCCAGGTATAGATATCCTCTAGTATCTAATTAAGTGCAATCTGAGGGTCTAGCTCCCTGTTCAACCCCTTACAGGTTGATTTTTGCTAAACCCCGATATCGATAGCGAATGTTGTGAACCGGTTGTCTATCTAGAATTTCTCATTTTTGTTAACTTCACAGTTCCGCCGACAAAATTGTCAATTTGTATCCCTGTAACAAATATTATGTTTTCAATGGTAAAAATGACGAATTTTTCATAAGAAGGTCCAGCCTACGTTTTTGGCAGAATTTGGAGAAACCCAAATGTCCTTTTATATATAACCAAGATATTAAACAATGAGTTTCATGTCTTCAATAATGACGAAAGTATCGTAAAATAATCTTTGACACATCTCAAAATTGAACTAATCTTTGAACCAAGCCAAAGCTTTTTTGAAATCGAGTGGAACCGAGTTCAATTCAGCTCACTCGGCTCAACTCGAAGCACCCTTAAATTGACAAAAGATTTAATACGCCTTCGAACGAACAACGACAAATGTCTATTTCCAAACATTCCGTTGTTTATTCCCTCACGTGATGAACAGAGTAAAAAATTGATTAATATTTGGTATCATAAAAGATAGTCATTAACATATAATCAGAAATTGGAGTACATTAACCAACAATTGACAGCGGTTCCATTCTACCTATCAAGTCAGCAGTCAATAAAAGTGAGACAGGTAACTTCGTAGTTTTATTGACTACTGACTGATGTGGTCCATCAATGTTCTATGATGCTGCACTATCTTGTTGTATTTCTTCTCGATATTGAAGTATTGAAGGAGCATTTGATAATGCACCACCTAAATCTATCATCCTTGACTGGTAAAGGCATTGAATCGACGATAACTGGCAGGATCTATGTCACGCTGGAAAACAGAACTGTGACTACGAATCATCATGGCGAGGCTATTAGGTTAAGAGTTACCAGAGGCTGCCCTCAAGGTGAGGTACTATCTCCCCTTCTATGATCACTCCTGATGGATAATCTGCTTGATCCCCTTGATAGAAGAGAAGTAGATTTGTAAGCTTATGCAGATTACCTTGTCAATTTGGCAACGTCCACGACGGGAAGGGTGGGTAATATCCTCCAAAGCACGATGGACGTTGTTCACAGTTGGTGCCAGAGGGAGTAGATGTCTGTCAATCCCAGCAAAACTGTCATTCCATTTGAAACGAAGGTGAAATATCTTGTCAAAGTCCTTGATAAAAAACTCACCGAGAACGCTCACTTCGAAAAAGTTTTACACAATATCAGACTTTCCCTATGGACTTGTCAAAGGATTCGTGGTTAAACTTGGGGTTCACGTCCCAAACAAATCCATTGGGTTCATGTGATGATGGTCAGACCAATCATCACTTATGGAGCAATTGCCTGGTGGCCGAATGTTTTTTATAAAACGGCTCAGGCGAAGCTATCTGGCTTATAGAGACAGGCTTGTCTGGCCATCTGTGGTACATCAATGGTGCAAAGTACAATAGACTGCTGATCGACACTGTAAGTCACGGTATTCTGGGAAGGATTCTGAAATTATGCCTACAACTGTCAACTACGAACAGCTTAATACAGTATTTTTTTTGAGTAGAGTGGACTGGATCCTCCGGGAGTAGGAACTATTACAACAGACAGGTTCACAGATGGATCAAAAACACCTTCAGGTTCTGGTGCAGGTGTTTTCAGTTGCAGACCCAAGAGAGAGATATTAACCTACCTAGGGATCTATGCAACTGTATTTCAAGCGGAAATCTATGTTAAATTATGTGCAGAGATATTGGCAGAATCCAACTTCATACACAAATTGATCAAAATATTCTCGGACAGTGAAGCGGCATTGGAAGATCTTGGCTGCTACCAAGCAGTGTCTAAATTGGTAGCAAATTGCCAAAAACGAGTCTCCTCAATAGAAATACCAAACAAATAGTCTCTGGTCTGGATTCCTGGCATACTGGCCTGGAAGGCAATGAGACTGCTGACTGATTTGCAAAGGACGGCGATACAAGCAGCGTCGTTGGACCAGAATCTGTCATTGGCAGCACTTCAAGCTTTGCCAAACAAACATTGAACACCGGTATGGCAAGAAGATTTATGGACCTCTGACAAAATATTCGATTGGCTCACTCCAAGGTGTTCATTCACCCTTCGAAGCTTGGTAAAAAACAGTTATTGGACTACAGTAGGGATGAACTACGATGTCTAACAGACCTTCTCACAGGTCACTGTTGCCTAAATCAACATATGCAGAGACTGGGACTGTCAGAAGACAAAGTGTGTCGCCTCTGTTTGGGAAATAATGAAACAGCAGAGCATACAGTTTTCACAGAGGAAACTAATGAACCTAGTATTAGTTTTGCTGTTTGCAAATTTTTTTCTCTAGTTGTATTCAGCCATTTATCCTGTATATGAATTGTCGTTTGAAGTATTAAACTATATTTCAGGTTTTCTTCCTTCCAGAGGGTTCAGTTCCATCATTTTTATATCCATCAAAAACAAATTCACAATTGGTGTCACAAGTAAATGAACATTGAATGTACTGTTGAAGATTTTTTTGGAAAAAAGCAAAATTGATTTTTTCATCAAGTAATATACATAATGTTCTATCAACAAAAATAATAATGTCCTTTCTTCAAGAGATTTCTTATTTTCAATAATATTAAACATAAGAATACGAAAAATCTTCAAAATCGAAGCTGTTTCTGAGTATTAGGAAAAGACTTCATTAATTCGAGTAGTAATGGATACATTTCAAAAAACTTCTTTACCGATTATTAAACTTTTTTACTCATAGAAAGCTATAAAAAAATTTAAATAAAATGAAATTTCGAAACATACATCTCTCCCAATGTACCTAAACAGTAGGTTCTGATAAAAGCCTGCTGTAAAACAACTACTCACCCGGATAATACCACGGTGGTCATTGAATTATAGCCGCCAGTAGTTTATGCAAGATACCTCAGAGGTTGGTCTTGCTGATGTTTCTCGTCCATACAGCAGCATGTACACGCTGAAATCAAACGAGTAGTTTACCTACAGACCGATTTAGAGATATTACCTCTCGTCAGTGCAGTAAAGATCTAACCCAAATAACAGTGTGCCTGTGACTAGACTGACTTCAACTGCATGTATGAAGCCTGCGTTTTTATAGAGATGTAATGTCCCCCCTCTTTTATTTTTTGTATGGGTCAACTCAAAAATATATAATGATAATTGATAATGAAATTAATGCATGAATACTTTATTTTCAAGTGAAATTGACAGATGAAACTTTCAAGATGGCGACTGGACGCCATCTGAGAAAAAAATCAAATGGAAAGGTGGGTCTTGTGACACATCTTTTTTAAGCTCCTGACAAATGCTTCACAATCCTAGAGTATAATGTCAATATATTCAACTACTACAAAATGGCGGAACTTTTAATAATTGCCTAAATACATTGACATTTAATTACATAATATGAGGTAATAAGCCTGAGGTCAGTTCAGAAGATTTTCGAAATGGTTGGTTGCCTTGAAGTTCTTGAGATATGAACAGCCTATCCGATATATAACATTTTAGAACACAGTAACGTCAATATTTCTACAAATATTTATTATTCTCTGCTATATATCCAATATTGAAGCAGGTTCAGTTTTTCTTTAAATAGCCCCATAAAAGTCCATAGGTGTCAAATCTCGTGAGCGTGCTGGTTATTCTCTAGGACCTCGACGCCCAATCCAACGACCGGTAAAAGTAGTATCCAAATATTTTCTTACTTGTCTGGAGTAATGTGGTGGTGCTTCATCTTGTTGGAATACTATATGCATATCGAATTCATTAGAATCCGCTTCGACGATTTCAGTGATGAGAATTTCAATAGTAGTATCCAGCATATTCAAATACACTTCCCCTGTTGAATTTTGATCAATAAATAGAGGTCCTACAATATGGTTTTCCTATATTCCCGCCCAAACGTTATTTTTTCTAGATACTGGGTATGTGTTTCCCGGAAAACATGAGGGTTGGTGTAACTCCAATAACAGCAATTTCGTCTGTGAACATTGCCGTTTAAAAAAATCTATATGTGACAAATATTGTGGAGATAGATAGGATGCCTTGCAATGGTTTCTGTCATGATTTCGTAGAATTTTGTTCTTCGATCAGGGTCATCTTCACTTTTCGGTGTACTATTTTTATTTTGTATGGATGATACTTATTCCTCTTCAAGAGTCTCCACACGGTAGAAAGAGACACCTCATAAACATTCGCGACGGAATAAATAGACTGTTCAGGATTTACTACCATCTCACCAGTTATTTGGACTTGCTGTTCTTCCAGAATGAACTGATAACCTGGAGGCTTTTTGTTATGTACACCACCGGTAGTTGTGAAGTTCCCTCAAATATTTTCTACAGATAGGACGATTCGGAAAACGTTCATTGAAAATCCTTTCGGTCTCGTGAAAGTTACGCGTCGCACCGTACATTAAAATCGCTTCAATTTTTTGTTCCAATGGACAAGAATTGACAATTTTAGAGATTGTTGACGTGGTACCTTTCTAGTAGTGAAACCGAAAACTAAATGAGAATATTCTTACTGACCAATGATGTTCATTATCGTACTGAAATTTTTTATTGTTTTCATAAACAAAAAATAACTCAACAAACCTTATCGGGTTTGCCATATGGCAGATAAAAAGAAATATTTCTAGAAATATCGATATTAATGTGTTTGTCTTCAGAAAATTATTAAATGTTCCGCCATTTTGTAATAGATGAAGATATTGACTTCATATTCTAGGGTTGTGAAGTATTCGTCGGGAGCTTCAAAATAATATATCACAAAACCCCTTTTTCTATTTAATTTTTTTCCCAGATGACGTCCAGTAGCCATCTCGAAACTTTCATCTGTCAATTTCACTTAAAAATAAAGTATTCATGCATTAATTTCACTACCCCAAATTTCAATTTTTATAGTTGACCCATTCAGAAAATAATAAAAGGGAGGGGGCAATAAAGAAATACACTGTATGTTAATCAGTAACACCCCCCATCTCGTGGAAAAACCCCAAAGTGTTTTTTTAATAAACATCCCATTTACCAATACTCTAACAGAAATCAAAATAAGTCTAAAGACTGTACTCAGGAGAGATACGTATGTATCGTACCTTTTTGTATAGGTTACTTTGGAAGAGAATGATATTTCGAGAATTAATTTCGAAATATTTATTTTCTTATTTCTCTTCGATACGGTCCAAACTTGTCTTCATTTTTATTGAAAGCTGCATCATCATCGAGTAATTTATTTTCGAAAAAGGAGATCCCTACGAAAAATGCAATAATGTAACCCAACATTTCGTATAATAATAATAATCTTTATTGAAATAGGAAATCTAATATATACATATCTATGAGTGTGATAATAACACTAGCACAATGAAATATAAAAAAATTTAAAATTTAAACAATTTGAGATTTAAACTAGCATGTATCCAGGCAATGTATGCCTGGGTACATGCATATGTTAAGTAACATTTAAATAGATAATGAAATATAGGCACAGATATACATTAAATTATTATTAAAACAGTGATATTTGGTTTCATTACAGATACAAATACTACCCTAGTGAACAATTAAAAGCACAATAAATGATAGCCAATAATGTCCCAAATAATTCTACATGACTATACAATTTGTATTCTATTACTTTTTCTTTAATTCTTCAAGTGTTCTTTTGAACTCTTTAAAAATGGATATTTTTTTATTTTTTTTGGTAATTCATTGACCTCGTGGAAGCCCTTAATAAATAACGAATTCATGGTACTTCCAAATACCGGTCTGTTTATATGTATATTACTGGAATTTCTTATTATTATTATGAATGTTTTTATTGAATATGACGTAGTCTTTAAAATATTCTGGTGCCATTCCATTTACAATTTTGTATACTAATTCATTGTAAAATAGTAGTCTACTTTCAAGTGATAACCAATTCAAACAATCAAGCATAATTTTTATGGGAGTACGGCAATTTGTTTTCAACATTACTCTCATCCCTCGATTTTGTAGTTTTTGTAACATATTTCATTTATTGAGGTTAAATAAATAGTTAAATAAATGTTGTCTAAGAAAGTCAACCATTTGGCGGGTACGCTGGGTACTTCGCTAGTTATGGTATGTCCCTAGTTGTCTATGATGCAATGCACATTCACTGAATGTATTACAAAATTTGAGAAGAATTTAATTGTGCCCAATTTTTTTTCGTAATATCTGAATCACAAATAGTTTCACAAACAAAGTTATCTTCTCCAGGAGGTTTTAGCATAATATTCATTTAGATATATTTTTCAATTTGCTTTAAAACATCTAGTAACACTATGCACAATAATTTTACATTCTGAACCATTGGAATTGTTGTGTTAAACTGGGATTTCCAAACAATGGACAATTTGCTTGTCTACCTTTATAGATATTCCTACTCTGATTAATGAAAGTATGTATGCATAGCCATAGCAACCCCATAAACATTTGTAATTCAAAGAGGTTATTAACCAGTAGAGAATTTCAGTTCATTATGTTTCATACAAATGTGTGGGGGAGAATCAGACGATCATTTTATTAATTATCCTGTACCCAAACAGGATAAATTGGAACAATATTTTCATGAGTCATCTTTGTCTAAATATAGCACCCTTTCGTCAATGTTTCATTCATAGACTACTTCCTTAATAGAATCATGAATCACTTTTACGGTTTATCAGTTATGAAACTTGCTTGTAACTGGAATAGAGGAAAACAACCCCCTTTGAAAGTGGGTAGATAGTTTCAATTATTTGAGTTTCCCACGGTCATTACAGACAAAAGGCTCTAATGTTATCTTCTGCATACATCTGTAGGATCATTATTGAGGTATCCGTAATCTTTTTGCCATTTCCTTCAATTATTTGAAACATCATACTAAAAGTGTATCTATACGTCAGTTAAAGGTGAAAACATGAAAACGTATAATAATAATAATAATGTTCACCCACTAAAATAGTACAGATTTATTTTTTGAAGAATTCATAGTAAATGTAACATGTAACACCCGGGCTGAAAAATCAGAAAACGCGTTTTGTTTTGTTGAAAATTGGCTTTACTCATCAACGTATTCTCCATCAAGATCCACACAATCATTCCAGCACCGCTTTAACATTTCAATACCACTCAGTTTGCCTCAGTTTCAGCAATAACCTCTTCATTCGAGAAAAATTTCTTCTTACCGGTGACCATTTTTTTGAGGTCTGCGGACAGAAATAAGTCGCTGGAGACCAGACCTAGAGAGTACGGTGTATGCGGAAGCATTTTTATTGACTCGTGATACCGTGCGTTGTGTTGATTAAACAAAATTTTTTTCTTAACTATATGCAATAGTCTCTTTGCAATGTCGGCCTTTAAAGGCTCCAATAACGCTATATAATATTCACTGCTGATAGTATTTTTCTTCTCAAGATAGTCCGATGTATATTACACTATGCGTTTACCAAAATACTGAGGCCATAACATTTCCAGCAGATTGTTGTGCTTTCGATCGCTTTGGACAAGGTTCACCAGTTGTTCTCTACTCAGATCACGATCGTTTTGATTCTGGAGTGAAGTAATATATCCATGTTTCATCCATTGTCACATATAGATGTAAAAATTCTGGTTTTTTATGTGTAAACTTGGCCAACCACTGCTCAGAATTATCAAGACGTTCTTGTTTTTGGTCAACAGTGAGCTCGTGTGGCAGTCACTTTGAACAGAGCTTACTCATAATCAAACTCTCATGCAATATAAAGCT